>JZLH01S0093596.1:2604-14789 GCA_001188425.1 Eucidaris tribuloides | reverse complement strand
ACGTACGTACGTACGTACGTACGACGTAACTAAGTAGTACGTAGTGTGTGTGTGTGTGTGTGTGTGTGTGTGTGTGTGTGTGTGTGTGTGTGTGTGTGTGTGTGTGTGTGTGTGTGTGTGTGTGTGTGTGTGTGTGTGTGTGTGTGTGTGTGTGTGTGTGTGTGTGTGTGTGTGTGTGTGTGTGTGTGTGTGTGTGTATGTTAATGCCGTCAATCACGGACGAAAGTCCGACACTCCAGTATTAGACCGCAGACGATGTCTGAACTGAGGACTGTCCACGGTTCATAACCTAGTGCAAACAATTGCTAATTTAAAAAGCAATCGTTTGATGAGGGCATCATCATTTTTTTTTTCACTGTGCACAGAAATTGTCCTCGGTTGCCTGTTTAAAATCAAACATAAAATTTTTTACACATGGGTGTCCCCGGTTGGAACCGAGTGTGTCCGCGGGTGACTGTCGAATATCACACACAATCGTCCTCATTTGCATATTATTAATCAATTAAAAATAACATCCTCGATTGATGGCAAAAACATGTATGTGTGTGTGTGTGTGTGTGACTCTTGTGTCCTCTTGTCCCTTCAATCTATTTTTCTTTTCTTTAACACACCGTGGATAATTGAACTTTGAACTGAAAGCCCACATATAGTTTTTGAGAATGGTACTTCTTTGCAATTCCAGTTTGTTTTAAAGATATGCATTATGATCTATCAATGTCCCATTTTTGAGAAAGTAAGTACTCATAATGTAAAATGTTGGAGGGGGGGGGGCCTGACATTTTCCATACATGTAGGTAATGTACATACATGTACACTGCTTGATATTCTCCTTTATCTTACCACTCTAAACAATTTTAGTGGCTTTGAATTGATGATGTTTTCTGATGTCTACTCTAGGGTGACAAAACTAAAAATAGAATATTTTGCAAATGACTGAAGAATTTTTTTTTTCCTGATTGACCAAAACTATACTTGGGTTTAACACAAGTTTACAAGGACAACGCAAAGTGTACCATTCCCTTGTCGGGTACAAATGACCTATGAACATGACATGTATGCATATTTAATGAACTGTTAACTTTGCCATTTGGCCTATACACTTGAAGATCAAGATCTGTCTAACACCAAGTCAGGAACCTGTTACAAAGCAATGTTTCCATGTAATGTGATATATTCCTTTGAACTTTGATGATTAATCTACATACTCCAAAATCAAACTTTAGCTGTATTTTGATATCATGAACAGTAGTGTTGCACGACTTCAGCATTTTAGAGAGTCGACTAGTCGCCCACCAATAGTCATGACTCCGACTATTAGTCGACTACCGGTGTTCAACGTCTTAGTGTGTTCAACATTGGTGGTGTGGGGTGCATGGGTGTCGCAGTCGGAGTCGGCAACACATGTATGATAGCATTGCACGATTATAGGCTGATCCAAGTACATTTTGGCAGTTCTGTTTGATTTGCGATCGAAGAGAGATAGGGGATTCATTTCTGCCACAAAATGGTAGATAAATGATTGGAATTCTGTTCGATTTTTACGTCTTTTGACTCAGTTTTTAATACAAATTAACATGTGATAAAAAGTTGACTATTGCGTTCTGATAGTCGGAGTCGCGACTCCGTGTAGGCAGTCGCGACTATGACTTTTCGCGACTTAAATCGTGCAACACTAATGAACAGCAACTTCATAACACACAAAGATCATCAAAATACAAACCACCTAAATGGATATTTTCACATTAAATCTGACTGGGCCTCTGGCTTACATACTTTAAAATCAAGACTATATTTTAATATCAGATTGCGATCAGTTAGTGTCATGGACCCACATTTGAAAAAATGACCATTAAGGAAGGCCTACAGAAAGTTTTGCACTACCTCTAGTGATAGCCTCCACAATAATCATAAATTAAGCAACCCTTCATACAGGTGTGTACATGTATCTTATCACTTTTTTTTCCTGAGGCCTTCAATAATGATTTTTTTTCTTTCTTTTTTGGAAAATGTCTGTCCGTGATAGTAACTAAGTACTCACACTCATCACGTAAATTAACACAATATATCATGAAACTCCATCAAAACATTATTGAAGTTGTTAATTTGTTATGGATGGACGGACGGATGGACAGTGTCAACTGCATTACCCTACATACATGTAATCCTTTCCTCCCTTCATTTGCAAGGGGATTAAAGACCCATTACTGATTCTAAAGCAAGAACAAAATTTCATGTATATGGCTCCAATGACCACTGAAATTTGATCTACACTGAAATCTGAACAGTCCACTATTAAATCAGAATTAGTGTTTCACACATTAGATAGCAGTTTGATCATCGTGGCTAATAAGATGAAATTACACATGCACAAGGTCCTGTAACCTTTGGCTTTCAGATTCAGAAGTCTCATCAGTTCAGTACTATAGTTCATGTAGGCCTACATGTATGTGTTTGTCAGTTTGTGTACATACAAACATGCAGTAATACAGTGTAACTAATTACAGCTGTAGACAATTTGAACGGATAGTGTATGCATGGACTACACTGGCTTAACAACCAGAAAACATACATTAAACATTGAACACACCTACTGTCTAAAGCTATAAAATTCAAAGTAAGTCATGCATTTTGTACTCATAACAAAGCCATGAACAATTCCTCAATTATAAATTTCTTTTCGTGGTGGGGTTTTCTAACTGCCACCGAGTGCAGCTATAACTCTGACTTAGATACCTGCCACCCTCATGACATGAAAAATCTTATTGATACAGATTAGAAAATCTTCTTCTTATGCAAATTAAAGGTAAAAATCTTATTGTCGACCAAAATTGTAAAAATCACTCAGTAGAAGGAACTGCACACTCTTAAAAAAAAAATTGTATTCTGTGGATTTAAATCAGGGTTGGCAGTTTCTTCCGCAGGTGTTTTCCGCCAATTTTCACCGGTTTGATTTTCCGTTTTTTCGGAAGAAATGAAAAAACCTCCTTAGTGTTTCATTTTTCATTATTTTTTTCAAGATTTTCATTTTATAAACTATCATTAGTATAATAAAACAAGACAGCTTTGTTGTTCTTTTCTTCTTAACTATTTTGATTATGAACTTCTAACCATAGTTTGTTGATTCCCTCCCAATTCATGGTCACTACTCCATACAGCTAACTGTACTCAAGTGATTGTACAGCAATGTATACAGCTCAGTTTATTATAGCATGGAGAAATAGTCAGAAAATTAGCCTTGTGTAAGCTGTTGTGCCAGACACTTCAATTAGTCACCTTTTTATTAGAAGTTTTAAGAAAATCGCTTTAATGCCAGCCAGAATATCAGTGGTACAGTTATGTTTGTGGCAGCCAGACACTCTCAAAGTATGAATGATTGAATTGAATATGAAAACAAGCTTTAGTTAAAGTGATAGGCTAATATTGTGGAGCTTCAATTTAAAAAATTGTACAATTGGACCAGAGATTTTTGACTTTATTTATATTTATAGCATCCAAGGGGATAATACGGTGTTAGGGTTATCTGTTAATTCTACCTCATCAGAAAGATCAGACTCTGATCTTTTAGATGAGGTATAATTCAGATTACATGTACATTAACACCTTATTAACACTTTGGATGCTATAATGTAAAATATAGTCAAAAACCTCAGGGAACCCCCCCCCCCAACACCCGAAGTTTTCAGTAATTAATAATAAAAACAAAAAGCAAAACTAAAGACATTGAGAATCAGTTATTGGTGTGATATGACCTTTTTGGGCACAAAGCTTTTCAATAAAAAAAATCCCCAAACTGAACTTTGGCTTTAAAGTTTCACTTTTTTATTCAACTGAATTCCAACACATGACACACTCATATTTTCTCTATTCACTTCATCACTACATGTATGTAGTTTGAACAGTTTACAAATGTACTGAATTACTCCATATCCTCAGTGATAGCGGAGGTTTGGTGAGTTACCTCTTCTTGCACTCTTTGATAGAATGCAATGTAGTCATCTTTCTTTCCTGATTTGACACTTGTGTCCCATTCATGCAGCAGCATGGTTTTGATACTCTCATCATCCAGTGTGTTGATTTTTGCCAGGATTCGTTCAGCAATGACAGCTTTGGTCTGGTTACAAATATTGGTGTGATGTTCCTTCTCCTGTGGGGTAACAAACACGAGTTGCGGCTTTCTTGCATAATTACCTTCCTCTTTGTCAGCATGGTCAGTGGAGCTTTTTCCTTCTTGAAAAAGAGCCTGTGCAAAGTACCTTCTTCTGCTGGTGGCTTGTGTTGTAAATGTAAGCAGGGACTCATCCAACTCAGCCTTGCTCACTGAATGGAAGGGAACTTCGTTGTCATGATTGAGAAGAAACTCGCTGTCTCTCAGATGGGCTCTCCATGCTGCAATGTCTTCTTCCCTCACATGGTGAGAACTGGTGTACATGTTGGATGACTGAACATCAATGGATGTAGCTGTCCTGTTGAGAACTGCAGAGCGAAGCTGCGGAAGAAGAAAAGGAAAAGGAAAGTTCTATTAAGCAATGAGGAAAAAAATGTGACCTTTTTCTCATTTACTGCAAACAAAAGTGCATGTTAATGAACATATTTAGAAAGCTTGATTTGATAAGCTAATACAGCAAACCGGTTAAGGTAACAAAACTAGGTTTCAAATTTACATACATGTACATCTGTTGGTACATCTGTCTTTGCCGCTGTCAATTAAAAACACATTCATAATCATAGAATAGTTTTAACAACTCATAATTCACAAAGCTGAATGATTGTCATGAATGGAAAGTAACCAGGAGTCCAGGACAAAAGTTATTTTATATCCTGAAAATAAACTAAGAGCTATTTGACTATGTGTAGTCGATGGGTATGCCTCGGCCCTCCACCCACTATGTAGCATACTTTACTATTAAAGTGATAGGCTAACATTTGGAGCTTCAATTTAAAAAAAATGGTCAAACTTTGATATCTGAGCTACATAGTAGTGTTCAAATGGACAAATAAACACCCAAGAATACAAAAGTTTGGAAAGTTACACTGCCAATGGCAAGTTATACATGAGTAAACAATAAAACTCGGGGCGAGTTTTATTAACCTAAGAGTACACACAGTAAGTCTATGGGAGGAAATGGGCAAGTGAATCTGGTAACTTACGATTTTCACTTTTTTAAAGCACTAAATAATCATTTTCAAATACAATTTTTTCAGGGCTTAATTTTTAGACCTCATCAAAGACACTGGAAACATGGGGAATCATGCGGCTCAGATTTTTTTAACTGTGGTAAATGTTAGCCAATACCTTTAAGATTATCACTAATTTGAGAATAAATGAGAATAAAAGTCTATGGTATGAGATACATGTACATCTGTAACATGCAAGCAGTGGTCACAAATCCTACATTGATGAAGGAACAATATTGTACATAACTTGTACAAAAACATGTTGTTTACAGCACATATTTTATTACCTTATCCAGCTTTGAAAGGTTCCTGAAGATACGTTGCCAATCCTGAGGTGTTGGGACACCTTTGGGGATCCAACTTTTGCTTTTCTTGTTGATGTTTTCCAGAATGAAATCCATGTCTTCACACCTGCTTTGATCACCTGATAATGATACTGCCTGGTGGTCGCTAAGGAACTTCTTGACTTCTCCTGGAGCAGCCAGAAAGTTGCACAGTTCTGTAATCTCTATGAGCTGATACTTTGGATGGTTCCGTGCATGGAAGACGTTGGCAAATTTCACCCTTCCTATTGAGAAACAAAAAAAGTAAATTATTGCTTTACTGTAAGAAAAACAACTGATTGAATTTGTACACAGTTCAGTTAAACAAAATAACTATCTATACTATACTACGACTGACTCAGAAAAGAATCTTAATGAAGTAGACTTCATCCCAGAGGCACATAAGTTTTATTCTCCTATTTTTTTTTTTTGTATTGTAAAGATGCAGGAACAATAGCCAGAATGCCACCATGTTTATGCCAACTCAACAATATTTCATTACCAATGGTGGGGGGGGGGAGGTGGAATTGATGAGATGCTAATTTCCTTCTCCAAATCAGTAATAACAGACATTAGGCAGAACATGTAGAATTTAAATCGAGATGAAAAGATTAAATTTCATATCAAGTTTAACATTTCAACCTGCTGTCATAAAAAAAACCACCAAGGCCTCAATTACAAGTCATTTATCAGTATAAACTGTTTATGTGCAGCTGATGCACACATGGTGTGGAATGTGTGAATCTCAATTGACCATTTAAAGTTAAAATTTCAGTATAGTAATTTGCACTGTTCATGCCACTGAGGTTCTGTCCCTGTACAAAACCTGTAGCCAAAGCTACATGTATAGTGTAGAAAGCTTAATCCGTAATGTAAACGCTACATGTACAATGGACCAGTGATGGACTTTCTGTAGTGCTATTACACATGATAGATAGCATACTGAGCATGGCCAGCATTCATGGACTAGATAATCACTATGGTGATGAACAATTAATTCTTTTATCTCCCCCCCCCTTATTAAAGTCAAGGGATCACCTTATGTTATAAGACTACTGTATTATGTAGGAGCTGGAATGAGTGTACAACACTCACTGCACAGACTGCATTCCATCTTATGGGATCAGCTCAACATGTATACCAGCAAAGTGATTGAAACACTGTACAGTTGGGAAACTGTATGATAAAATCACTCGAGCAATGGTCTAATGATAAACTTATGTGTACAGTAATGGATTTGGTAAATTACATGTATTATGTTGTTGCTGGTGGTACAGTATATCATTCAAATAGAATACCATCGCTTTAATATCAATTACTGACACTAAACCTGCAGTTTTGGTCGACAGACATTTTTTTCTTTGTCAATCTTTCATTGAGTAATAATGTACTATGCATGTCACCCCTTATGTCAGCAAAAAAAAATCAGACAGCTACTGAAATTTGGTTTAGTTGTGATGTTTAAATTATAGAACATGCAGTGCATATTAATACATACATTGAGGACCCCCACCCCAATGTTTTTCATTTCTATTTCTCGAAAATGGAAGAGTTTCAGAGCAAGCAATTTACAAGGGATTGATAAATCGTATCTAAAACATGATTGCAAAGAATGTCAATTTTAACTATTTACCAGAACTATACTTGGGTCCATGGATCTGGATGCTGCAGGCATTAATGACAAGTTACATGTACTAATTGTAGGTGTTAAAAATAAAATTTGTTAATTTTGATAGGTAATAAGACAAAAACCATACACCAGATAATACTGGCATGAGTTTGGATTATAGCTGAAGAGTGAACATTTTTGTTGGAGGTGGTTTCAATACGATATCAATAATCAGTTTTATGTAATTCATACTTACAATGTATTTAAAAGGTTAGAATTCAGATTTTGCTCAAAATCCAACCCCCTTTACAAAATTGAGACTGTACAGAAATCAAATAGTGTGTGTCAGAGTGTGTGCCTTGTCCACAAACAATAGCAACAGACAATTGCTGTGGATAGTGAATAGTCTAGCAGTCGCTAGGCTACTAATGAATATTAATAAAGCATTTATCTCACTTGGACGTAATGAAACTCGCATACCAAAATTTCCAACGTGTGCTATGCCAGCCATTGTCCATTGCTTGAATGCTATTGTATGGGGACTAGACACACACTCTTACACACACCATTTGTTTTCAGTGCAGTCTCAATTTTGTACAGAGAGCTGGATATTGAGCAAAATCTGAACTCTAACATTTTAAATAAGCATAATTACATAAAACTGATCATTGATATCGTATTGAAACCACCTCCAACAAAAATGTTCACTCTTCAGCTACAACTTATACTCATGCTAGTGTTGTCTGGTGTATAATTTATATCAAAATTAAATTTATTATTTATTTGTAACAACTAGTAGTTGCTACAGCCAGTGTTCAATTTAGTGGTGCATGTTGTTCAGCTCATGAGTAACCGTATATGTAGAACTACATGTATATATAATGAACAGTATTAAGACTTTTTTCTGTTCACCTTTTGTGCGGTGACAAAACTCCTTGAGCTTGTTTCCATGATAATGTAGTCAAGAGTGCATGCCAGTATAGGTACAATAATTTCAATTTAATCTCAAAATCTTAACCCATTGGAGACTATTAAAGTGCAAGTTAATTTGTGTTGGGGTCTATGGAAAATGCCTGTTATAGTGAAATCAAATTGCCTCCAACTGATCAAAAATTCCAAAAGTTGTAAAATTCTTTAAAATTGCATTGTCCTTGTACATAGTTGTAATGGTTACAAAATTTAGATTTGAAAAGTATAAACAAATTACCTGCAATCACTCTGGCAATGTCATTGTGACGTATTCCAGCCCTCAGGTTGAAGATCGCTTGTAGGTATGTGAAGACCTGTTCTTGCAGGTACTGGAATCGGGTACTCTTCACTCCCTTACTCCACTCTAGGTAGTCACTTGGGGTGGGTAATGCTTCTTCGCTCAGCTTATGTCTCACATACGGCACCAAGAGCTCATCTACACACCCCCAAAAGGCAACTTGGAGAAGTTCCCATGACTTGTGGTGATCGGACCCACTCTTTGCAAATTTTTGTGCTGCTTCAGAGCAGAAACCCATGCACAGCGCAACATCTTTCATGAACATCTGCCAATTCAGTTCAAGGAAAGATCTGGCCATGTTCATTTCCACATGGCCGTGCCCAATCTTCAACAACAACCAGTCAAATTCCAAATTGAAGTCACTTTCCTCTAGCTGTGTGGCTGAATGGTCCTGAACATGATGTTCAAATGCATCCCTCTTAAAAATTGCTTCTTTGCAATGCAGACAAGTGTACGTCTCCTTTATTACTCGCTGTGCCAACGTGTATGGTAGGCCATCGCACGTAACTATGACCCACTCTCTCCATCCGCCTTGTACATATTTTTTTATGCCAACCTGCTTCCCTATATCTCTGAAAACTTTGATTAAGCTTTGGTACGAGTTTGGGTTAACAAATATTGGGTCGCCCGCTGTGACCTTAACAGATTTGCTTTCTGCTGCTTTTTTATTTGGCAGTTCTGTCTCTGTTGTTTCGTCAGCATCTGCAATTGTTACATGTACAAATTTTGTCAAATCCGAATCCGTTTTGACATGTGTACTTGTGCTGCCAGCACCTTGCTCCTCCTCTACAGCTGACCGAAGTCTAGTCCCACACGCAGTGCAAATCCTCTTGTTTTTTAGATTTTTTGCATGGCACTCACCGCACACTTTCCACTCCCTTTTTTGTCGGATTGTTTGAACTTCACCATCTATGGTGTCACAATAACCTTTTCCAGTCTGCAGTTTCTGTTCCTTTGCAACTTTGGAAATCCTTGCTTCCAGAGTTGAATATAATTCTCTGTAGTGTGTCTGATCAACCGCATTATTTATTGTGCTGTCATTTGCTAGAATCTCTGGTAATTGTTCTCCCAGGTTCTGAGCCGTTTGCCAATGTACTGGCTTCAATTTGTCGTCTGCCTGTAGAAGTCCAGTCGGGTTCACTTCAGCAACACACACACTTGTGACTACACTTGTCCTTACTTTATTATTGTGTCTCACATGGTATGATTTGCCGATGACTTGATCATTATCGAAAGCCACCAATATGTCTCCAGCGGGAAAGGCCTGGGGTTCATGTGACTGCTCACGGAGCCATGACATCAAATACGGGTAGCTACCAGCGGGAGAGTTTGCAGAGTTGATTTCACATCCTGCTTTGCTACCACTCACAGAATATGAAACGAGGTTTTCACTAAGACATATTGGCAAGACAGCTCTACTGTAGCCTAGGTGGTAAATGTGTCCAATTGTCTTTGCAATTGCACTTTCTGTTGTTGAACTTTTACCCGTTATCCCATCAAGAAATCCACGGATGACAACATTTCGCTCAGAAAGCCACTTTCTCAAATCACTGTCACTTAAAGATTCTATTTGGCTGTTTGATTTCTGAAGTCTTTGCACGTCATGTTTAATGTTTTCATGCTGTGTTTCGGCAATGTATTTCGCAATCTTCCCCAATTCTCTCTCGTTACATTTTGATAATTGTTCCAAGATAATGTCTACACGTCCAGAATCATCAGTCTGTGATCCTACATTAACTGGAGTTGTCTGACGACTTTCACTGTCATGACTTACTGCTTGTGGTATCCTCTCAGCTTCAATTTCAATTTCATCAGAATCAGTCTTAACATACGTAGCCTCAGCAGGCTCAGCGGGCACGGCAACAGTCACTGCAGTATAATGATCGTAACATGCTATGCACAAATATAATTGGTTTAATTTACGATTAACAGGGAGTTTTTTAAACCAACTGTTTTCCTTAACAATTTCACTCTTTGACTTTGTACTTAATTTATAAAGTGGTACATACGTCGATTTCGAGGTAGCGGCGTCTACAAGTCCAGCGGCTGAAGTACCCGGGCGCTCCCCGGGCGAGGCACCGCTTTTCGCCGATGACGATGTATTAATACAGCTCCGGTTGCAGCACTTTAACGCTGAAAAATACCTTCCATCAGCTGATCTTTTCATTACATAAACAAAACACAATAGTAAAGTGGCAGATTACATCCTCGGAAATACACAACGTTGAAAGGAGATTCCCATTCAAACACAAAAAGTATGCTATATTCGTCGATTTCTGGCTAGATTACAACAGCGAAGGCCTGCGTACGTGTAAGCTGAAGCGCGGTACGGTGCACAACTGCACATGCACGTTGAACGAACACGTCGCACGCACGCGTGTGTTACGTTACAGTACACATCGAGTTTGTTAGGAATAACGGCTGGAATAAAGCTACTCTCGTCGATGTTTCAAAAATGTTTGTAAACAATTACGTTTTTAATCACTTTCCACTGGTTGTATTTTTTTTATATGTCGTCAGTAGACGTGTTAACTTATTTCCTTTCATTTACATCAATTAAAAAAAAAGAACCGGTGCAACTTTTTTAAGGACGTTATGAAGAGAAGCATGTACGCGACGGGCGTAGCGTTGCCATTCACTTTGTACAGCCACGCTGAGATCGAGCGAACGGCGAGATACCTCATGAATTATTCATAACTGCCAACGATCTCGCTTTTCAGGGATTTCGGCAGTCCCGATAAAGCGGTACTTTCCCTGACTGGTGACGTGTAGATAGGTTTCAGGTATCCCTTTCCATGACAAATTGTTGTGACGTCATCTATGACGGCACAAAGAAAAATTGCATATTGCGCATATCTCATGACTGGAGTCGTGTAACATAACCAAACTTGGTAAACAGTAACTTCAGGTGAAAGGTCATCACTGGTGTAAATCACAGAATGCGCGCGTCACGTCGAACGTGTACGCGTGCGTTTGATTTTAATGCTTGGTGGCTCATTTTTGCCTAGTTTTTTCATACTTCTGGTATTTTGGCCCATAACTTCGCCAAGCAGTGTCCTATCGACACGGGACCTTTTTTTTTAGTGCAAAGAGGACATTATGAACTTTAAAAATGTGTGTGGTTTTTTTTTTTTCGGGGGGGGGGGTTCCGATCACGATAAAGGCTTCCTTCATAAAAATCGTCGCCTTTACCACGAACCGTCCTTTCTGGCCAATTTCGTGATTCTTTTCAATTTTCAGGTTTTTGCATATTTCGTATGTACTCGTGGATACCTACAATCTGTGTAAATTTCAGAGTCTGAAAATACGTAGTTACGTCATACTGACATCACCATATAGCGTCCGCTCATCAATATTGCGGTTTTTCTTTACCACGAACCGTCGTCTCTGGTGCGCGCCGCGTGCGCGCACGCGCAGTGGCCGCGCAAGCTTGCTCAGGGCGGTTCGTGGTAAAGAATTTTCTGTAAAATCCAGCTAATTCTGTACCACGAACCGTGTACTCAAATGAGATTTTGGATAAGTAAGCTCTTCAATATTTGTGTATGTGTGTATGTATGTATGTCTGTATGCATATGTGTGTGTGTGTGTGTGTGTGTGTGTGTGTGTGTGTGTGTATGTGTGTGTCTGTCCGTCTGTCTGTCTGTCGGTGTGTCTGTTTTTTCTGTTTCTGTGTGTCTGTGTTTCTCTTTGTGTGTATGCGTGTGTCTCGTGTTTACGTGTGTGTGCGTCTGTCTGTCTTTGTGTGTCTGTGTACATGGTGTATGTTTGTGAGTGTGTATTGGGCTGTGTGTCTGTGTGTGTTTGTGTGTGT
>JZLH01S0093593.1:0-10782 GCA_001188425.1 Eucidaris tribuloides | reverse complement strand
AATTCAAGTCGATCAACATGGGTCTGTGATGCATTTACCGAACATATACCTTTTGAATGGCTCACGTCATTTTGGTCCAGCATTCATTTGAGTTTGGGTATTCTAATTTCCGCGCCAGTAGCCGAAATCCAGGGAGCGACCAAAATTACTCATAAGGTATAATTCCCGGGAATTGATATGAAAGCCAACCTTTACCCGAATTTAATATTCGCGTAGGCAATAAATCAGCGGTTAAGGAATTATAAGCTCAGTATTTTTGACCAAACGTGTTTGTATATTGGTGATTTTACTTCCCAAATAATGAACTGTATTAATTTTCATGTAACTAGAATAGCGGATTGTTTTTTATTAGAAAGATCTTCCTTTTCTTTATGATCACATCTATGGAAAATCTGGAAATTGAAGTAATTGAAATTTCACCTATTCATGTATTCTTAAATCGTATTATAAAACTGTTATGAGGAATAGACAAAATATTTTGATCAGGGGTGTATGCATTGAAACTTTTTTTTTTCCGGAGAATAAAATCTGATGAAATCTCAGTATTTTGGAACAGAGAGTTTTTTACCTACGGTATGAATGAATATATACCGATTTCGATAACAACAATTGTTCATTTATTACGCAGAGACATTTTCCTAGTATAAACATTTTTAGAGGCAACAAACCCCAGTGGGGTAAGGTGTGCCAATTTTCTTGCCGCAAACACACAGACACCAGACAGACAGCACACACACACAACACATACACCCACACAACCACTTACCACACACACACACACACCACACACACGCACACACGCACACACACACACACACACCATACACACACACACACACACACATACACACACATACAACACACCCAGATACATGAAGTACAAATCTATTATAAGCGCAGTGATATACACCATCGCATAAAAATGAATAAGTAATTTATTTTTAATTCGCTACCAACACGCAAACGTTCGCAAGAGAAAGGGCCTCACTTATGGTCGATCATGGAAATGTATTGGTGACTTACCGCTTCTCCTGTGACGAAATAGAAACGTTCTGCATTACAACTTCAGAGCGCTACGCGCTGCGCATGGTTGTACGACCCTTGGCATACGTCGAATAATTTATGCTGCTTAAAATTTCTTCAGGGTACGGGGGAACGGAACAACAACGTATGATTGCGTATTAAAACGACGTCAAAACGATCCCGAACGAACGTTAGCGTAGCGCCAACAATGTCAAAAAATGTTCCATACGCAATGGATACGCAGATGCCAAATTCGTCATAGTGTGACGCGCCTTAACTGATTTCGCCCTTAAAACTTTACCTTGGCGCCGCCCCTGCCCCTTTGCACACCCATCCACACAGAATAGAGGAACCTACACACAAGAGTGGTAAAAACGAATAAAATGGTGTGAGTGTGTGTGTGTGTGTGTGTGTGTGTGTGTGTGTGTGTGTGTGGTGTGTGTCCGCCCAACCCTATACACGCTCGTCAAGAACAACAGCCTCTTTAAGTCCTCTTTAGCTGTTTTCAATTATTAGGACATGCAAGACAACCGTGGGACGGTCTCGGTTGACAAGAGTCACTTTGCTATCGCTAGGAACCTAATTAAGGTCCACGATCTAGGGCATAGGCCCTACACATGCACCACACACACTCACACACACACACAACACACACACACACACACACACACACACACACCACGCAGCGCGCGCGCGCCTAGCGCGCGCGCGCACGCATATACAAATCTTTAGACAAAATACTTAGGCCTATGCACTAATACTCATTCTTATTTTTATGTGTGTTTGCATGTACTCTTTATAGTGTAATGGTTACTTAGTTAATTTCTTGTTCCTATTCCTGCAAAAATTAAGGCCCGCTGCCCTAGTGAAGCTCTTATTATGATTTGTCGGTCTCCCGCATTTTTTATTCATCTTATAGACTAGATTCATATTATCTGTATTAAGGATGTTATTTAATCAAAGCAAAACACCAAGATGAATATAAATTGTAAAGCAGTGCACTATTGAAATACAAGACGACATGACATAATAGCAACAATATTTACGAATCACCAAAATAATTAAAGCAGTGGAATCTCATTTGCAAACATCCTGAAGACCAGGAAAGATAACCCATGCCCTTAGGCGATTACTGAATCGAGAAATTTGGGGAGATTAATTGCTTAGAATTTGAAAAATGTGAAAAAAATAGCCGTTTAGTGTTACGTCTATAGTCTAGGAATTTTTTTCTCGCGGAGCAAAAATTCAAATCAGAGTCTGACGGTCACTGTAATTCCACTAATATGAGTTCTTGCTCCTTTTATTTTGCTAAAGTTTCCCAGATGGCATTTTCTTCTAAATGCCATTGTATTTACACAATGTTAATCTTTAGGCATGCAAAAGAGATCCACTGCTTTAACTAGATTAATTTATTCATGATAAAAACAATGGAACGAAATACTCCCACCAAATACATAAACAGAACTTGCCAAGATATGGAAATGAAAATGTATTCTAAAAAAATCACGTGAAATAAGGAGTTACGCCCAAGAATAGTTTTGAGAATGACAAAAAAATGGAATTGTTTGCTATTTATGTTCTTCAAAATAGACCTAAATGATTTATTAATACCCTAAAAATTGCTCGCTCTGGAACTTTCATTTTTGATAAACTACTCGAAATTTAACAATATCGGAGGGCCCGGCATTTCCCATAAAGCACATACCACTTCACGCCTTCCGATAATGTAAACATTGCAATGTGTCATTTCAGCCAATTTTCAGTAGATTTGATGTTGTTTCTGATATTCTCGGGCGACAAACTGAATACAAGTACTTTGTACACTTCCCGGGTGACAATTGATTACTAGTACTTTGTACATTCTCGGGTGACAAGTGAATACTAGTACTTTGTACACTTCCGGGTGACAATTGAATACTAGTACTTTCTGAGGAGATTGACGAAAGGTTGTCTGATTCGACCAAAACTGATGCTTAGGCTTTAAACGCAAATGCTTTATATTTTTGTGTAAGTTTTTTGTGTCTACATTTTAATAATAGATAATATAATGATATATTCATAACAACGGAACGATAACATACAATACAGACTTACGGACTTGGATCAGGATACAATGAAATTATGATTGGTACTGATAACAGAATTATAACTTACTCTAATCATTAAATATTAATCTTGGCAAGAAAATTTTAATTTGATCACATACTGTATATACTTGAGTTTTGCTTCTGTTTATGTAATTATGCATGCCACTAGTTTTGTAAATAATTAATCAACCTAAAGCACAGCTTACGAATTGACACAGTTTAGAAAAATGTGACTACATAATCCTCTATGCTCCAAGTGTCTTTGATGAGGTCTAAAAATGAAGCCTGAAAAAAAATTACAAGTTCAAAATGATTATTTAGTGCCTTCAAAAAAGTGATAATCTACAGCTACTCACGTTGACCGCGATTCACCTGCCCCATTTCCTCCATAGACTTGGCCGTGTGTAGATCTTTGCCAGTTTGTCGTCCACCCGCAGTACTTATTCTTTATTCATGCATATCTGGCAGTGGCAGCATAACTTTCCAAACTTTTGTATGGCAAGGATGTTTATTTGTCCGTGTAAACACTACTATGTAGCTCAGATATCAAAGTTTGACAATTTTTTTTTAGTTTGAAGTTCCGCAATGGTTAGCCTGTGTCTTTAAACATCGTTTATGACGTTTCATTATTTCATATTCACTGATATTGTCAAATAAATTGTCTTGATGACAATTATTGCCTTGAATTTGTTACCGTTTTACCACATATTGCTTTCATATAAGTTTAACCATTTTTTGTTTATGTACAGTGTGTTTAAAAAGAATGGTACAATCGAAAATTATTCTTATATCCAAATCACAGACAACCTAGATATGTAGGTATTTTCGTAAAGCTAAATGACCATGAATTTTGATACAATTTCGCTGTGTCAATCTGGAGATATGAATGAATTTTCCGACGCAAAATCTCTTAGCCACTTACACTTGTGCTACACAATGTATATGTCGTAAAATTTTCAAAAACTGTCTATTTTGACACAGAAACCATTAAACGCGTGAAATTATCGTGAAATTGGTTAAGTGGTCATCACACAAAAATATTTCAAGCGTTTTAAAGTTTATGCTGCTTTATTATTTCTATTCAAAAGAAGAGACATTACATTGACAAAGGACATGAAATTGTAACAGAATATGCGGTTCAACATGAAAACAGTGCGAATGTTTACTTAACGTACTGTAGTCATGGCTGCACTGCAGTGGCCTTAGTTTATTCCTATAGTTAAGTTTGCGAGCCTTTTAGCATCATGGAAACATAAAATGTGACATATTGTATGAAGAATAAATGTATCTGCCGAGTTATGTTCATTATTGTTTTTTGTAATTCAGGTTGTTTATTTGTTTTTGGTTTTTATGTGTAATTAATCTTTGTTCAGTGTCAATGCCGATTTGACCACTTAAAACAAAAAGTAGTAGAACGCGATTTTGATTAACTGCCACAAAAGTAATCATAACTCTTTGATTGAAAGAAATGAATTAATGGACGACGAGTATATTGCAACGAATAATTTGTATGTATGTATAAATATGATAGCGATACACGCTACCTATTGAGAAATTCAGTACTCAAGATTATTTTCTTCAGATTGTACATTTGTTGGATACACACGGTATATATGTTGTTACGTCAACATGGATTATAAATGCGCTATTTATACTGAAATTTATGGAAAGATAACTCCTTATTACCATAGAAATTATAATTTTGACAACGAATGGAGCTTTCCGAGCTGACAGAGAGCCGACAGACTAAATTTGTTCCACGAGCAAAATTTGGTCATGCAGACCGTCTGGTAGCTGGACTAATCAAAACAAATCAAAACATCACCTATATCGTATACATTGTGTCAACTAGATTACAATCAAACAAATTTAATTTTATTCGATAAAATGCAGATGTTATTCGATTTAGTAAAAAAACATTCTCTGTACGTATTTGCACATAGCACATAGCACGAAGAATATTGCTCCCAGGCATAAATGTGGATCAAGTGAATCCAAAATATTTTGAATCCAAGAACATTTTAGGAAATCCGGTTATTGGGAGTTATGAAAATTTGGCTAAGCCCTTTCAGAGATGGCCTTTTTAATATAAAGAATAAAAATTTGTTCGCCCTCGGTAGATTGCCAATTCTACTTAAAGAGAATACACAGTATGTGTTGAGTACTTGCAGAACAAATCTTTTTTTGACAAATTCATAATCATCTCTTATATGACATATCAAAATTCACCGAACGTTAGATTTCTGAAAAGTAGTGGGAATAGAAAACCCCACAAATTAACTAACTTATAGGACCTTGCTGAGGATGAGCATCACACAGTACCCCTTATTTAGGCTGTCTTTATCACCACGTACCATAATTCTCAAAATACTCACAATGTCATTTATTTTCTTAACTTATGCCTGTTAAGGCCACCGCACACTACACGATTTTCCGTCGCACGACTGACCGTGTAGTGTGCGGTGGCTTTTAGTTGCTGGCTCCTTCTCCCTTTAAAGAAGATTTTGTATATTCACAACTTTTTCAGAAATCTAACGTTCGGGTGAATTTTGATATGTCATGTAAGAGATGATTATGAATTTGTCAAAAAAGATTTGTTCTGCAAGTACTCAACCACTACTGTGTATTCTCTTTAAGTAGAATTGCAATCTACCGAGGGCGACAAATTTTTATTCTTTATTTAAAAAGGCCATCTCTTGAAAGGCTTAGCCAAATTTTCATAACTCCCAATAACGGATTTCTAAAAATGTTCTTGATTCAAAATATTTTGGATTCACTTGATCCACATTTATGCCTGGAGCAATATCTTCGTGCTATGTGCTATGTGCAAATACGTACAGAGAATGTTTTTTTACTAAATCGAATAAATTTGCATTTTATCGAATAAAATTAATTTGTTTGGATTGTAATCTAGTTGACACAATGTATACGATATAGGTGATGTTTTGATTTGTTTTGATTAATCCAGCTACCAGACGGTCTGCATGACCAAATTTTGCTGTGGAACAAATTTAGTCTGTCGGGCTCTCTGTCAGCTCGGAAAGCTCCATTCGTTGTCAAAATTTATAATTTCTATGGTAATAAGGAGTTATCTTTCCATAAATTTCAGTATATAATAGCGCATTTATAATCCATGTTGACGTAACAACATATATACCGTGTGTATTACCAACAAATGGTACAATCTGAAGAAAATAATCTTGAGTACTGAATTTTCTCAATAGGTACGTGTATTCGCTATCATATTTAAGCATACAAATTATTCGTTGCAATATACTCCGTCTCATTTAATTCATTTCTTTCAATCAAGAGTTATGATTACTTTTGTGCAGTTAATCAAAATCGCGTTTCTACTACTTTTTGTTTTAATGGTCAAATTCGGCATTGACACGTGAACAAAGATTAATTACAATAAAAACCAAAACAAATTAACAACCTGAATTACAAAAACAATAATGAAATAACTCGCAGATACATTTATTCTTCATACAATATGTCACATTTTATGTTTCATGATGCTAAAAGGCTCGCAACTTTAACTTATTAGGAATAAACTAAGGCCACTGCAGTGCAGCCATGACTACAGTACCGTTAAGTAAACATTCACACTGTTTTCATGTTGAACCGCATATTCTGTTACAATTTCATGTCCTTTGTCAATGTAATGTCTCTTCTTTTGAATAGAAATAATAAAGCAGCATAACTTTAAAACGCTTGAAATATTTTTGTGATGACCACTTAACCATTTCACGATAATTTCACGCGTTTTAATGGTTTCTGTGTCAAAATAGACAGTTTGAAAATTTTACGACATATACATTGTGTAGCACAAGTGTAAAGTGGTAAGAGATTTTGCGTCGGAAAATTCATCATATCTCCAGATTGACACAGCGAAATTGTATCAAAATTCATGGTCATTTAGCTTTACGAAAATACCTAACATATCTAGGTTGTCTGTGATTTGGATATAATGAAAATAATTTTCGATTGTACCATTCTTTTTAATACACACTGTACATAAACAAAAAATGGTTAAACTTATATGAAAGCAATATGTGGTAAAAGGTAACAAATTCAAGGCAATAATTGTCATCAAGACAATTTATTTGACAATATCAGTGAATATGAAATAATGAAACGTCATAAACGATGTTTAAAGACACAGGCTAACATTGCGGAACTTCAAATTAAAAGAAATTGTCAAACTTTGATATCTGAGCTACATAGTAGTGTTTACACGGACAAATAAACATCCTAGCATACAAAAGTTTGGAAAGTTATGCTGCCACTGGCAAGATATGCATGAATAAAGAATAAGTACTCGGGTGGACGACAAACTGGCAAAGATCTACACACAGCAAGTCTATGGGAGGAAATGGGCAGGTGAATCCGGTCAACGTGAGTAGCTGTAGATTATCACTTTTTTGAAGCACTAAATAATCATTTTGAACTGTAATTTTTTTTCAGGGCTTCATTTTTAGACCTTATCAAAGACACTTGGAGCATAGAGGATTATGTAGCTCACATTTTTTCTAAACTGTGGTCAATGTAAGCCTGTGGCTTTAAGGTTGATAATTATTTACAAAACTAGTGGCATGCATAATTACATAACACAGAAGCAAAACTCAAGTATATACAGTATGTGAATCAAATTAAAATTTTCTTCCAGATTAATATTTAATGATTAGAGTAAGTTATATTCTGTTATCAGTACCTCAATCATAATTTCATTGATACTGATCCCAAGTCCGTAAGTCTGTATTGTATGTTATCGTTCCGTTGTTATGAATATATCATTATATTATCTATTATTAAAATGTAGACAAAAAAACTTACACAAAAAAATATAAGCATTTGCGTTTAAAGCCTAAGCATAGTTTTGGTCGATCAGACAACCCTTTCGTCAATCTCTCAGAAAGTACTAGTATTCAATTGTCACCCGGGAAGTGTACAAAGTACTAGTATTCACTTGTCACCCGAGAAGTGTACAAAGTACTAGTAATCAATTGTCACCCGGGAAGTGTACAAAGTACTTGTATTCAATTGTCGCCCGAGATATCAGAAAACAACATCAAATCTACTGAAAATTGGCTGAAATGACACATTGCAATGTTTACATTATCGGAAGGCGTGAAGTGGTATGTGCTTTATCGGAAATGCCGGGGCTCCTCCCGATATTTTAAATTTCAAGTAGTTTATCAAAAATGAAAGTTCCAGAGCGAGCAATTTTTAGGGTATTAATAAATCATTTAGGTCTATTTGAAGAACATAAATAGCAAACAATTCCATTTTTTTGTCATTCATCAAAACTATTCTTGGGCGTAACTCCTTATTCACGTGATTTTTTTTAGAATACATTTTCATTTTCCATATCTTGCAAGTTCTGTTTATGTATTTGGTGGGAGTATTTCGTTCCATTGTTTTTATCATGAATAAATTAATTAAGTTAAAGGCAGTGGATCTCTTTTGCATGCCTAAAGATTAACATTGTGTAAATACAATGGCATTTAGAAGAAAATGCCATCTGGGAAACTTTAGCAAAATAAAGGAGCTAGAAACTCAATATTAGTGGAATTACAGTGACCGTCAGACTCTGATTTGAATTTTTTCTCGCGAGAAAAAAAATTCCTACGATAGAACGTACACTAAACGGCTATTTTTTCACATTTTTCAAATTCTAAGCAATTAATCTCCCCCAAATTTCTCGATTCAGTAATCGCCTAAAGGCATGGGTTATCTTTTCCTGGTCTTCAGGGATGTTTGCAAATGAGATCCACTGCCTTTAATTATTTTGGTGATTCGTAAATATTGTTGCTATTATGTCATGTCGTCTTGTATTTCAATAGTGCACTTGCTTTACAATTTATATTCATCTGGTGTTTTCTTTGATTAATAACATCCTTAATACAGATAATATGGAAATCTAGTGTATAAGATGAATAAAAAATGCGGGAGACCGACAAATCATAATAGAGCTTCACTAGGGCAGCGGCCTTATTTTGCAGGAATAGGAAACAAGAAATTAACTAAGTAACCATTACACTATAAAGAGTACATGCAAACACACATAAAAATAGGAATGAGTATTATGTGCATAGGCCTAAGTATTTGTCTAAAGATTTGTATATGCGTGCGCGCGCGCGCGTGTGTGTGTGTGTGTGTGTGCATGTGTAGGCATATGCCCTAATCGTGGACCTTAATTAGGATTCTAGCATACAAACGTGGACTCTTGTCAACCGGAGACGTCCACGGTTGTCTTGCATGTCCTAATCAATTGGAAAACAGCTAAAAGAGGACTTAAAGAGGCTGTTGTTTTGACAGCGTGTATAGGGGTTGGGGTCGGACACACACACACACACACACACACACACACACACACCACGACACATTTTATTCGTTTTTACCTACTCTTGTGTGTAGGTCCTCTATTCTGTTGTGGATGGTGTGCAAAGGGCAGGGGCGGCGCCAGGGTAAAGTTTTAAGGGGCGAAATCAGTTAAGGCGCCGTCACACTATGACGAATTGGCATTGCGTATCCATTGCGTATGGAACATTTTGACATTCGTTGGCGTACGCTAACGTTCGTTCGGGAATCGTTTTGACGTCGTTTTAATACGCAATCATACGTTGTTGTTCGTTCCGTACCCTGAAAAATTTTAAGCATGCATAAAATTTATCGACGTATGCCAAGCGTACAAGCCATGCGCAGCGCGTACGCTTTGAAGTTGCAATGCGAACGTTTTATTCGTCAACAGGACGGAAGCGGTAAGTCACCAATACATTTCCATTGATCGACCATAAAGGCCTCGTCACACTATGACGAATTGGCATTGCGTACCGCGAACGAATTGAAAAATTACTATTCATTTTTATCGCATGTGTGGTATATCATCGCTTATAATAGATTTGTACTTCATGTATCTGGGTGTGTTTGTATGTGTGTGTATGTGTGTGTGTGTGTGTGTTGTATGCGTGTGTGTGTGTGTGTGTTGCGTGTGTGCGTGTGTGTTGCGTGGTGTGTGTGTGTGGTGTGGTTGTGTGTGTGTGTATGTGTGTGTGTGTGTGTCTGTCTGTCCTGTGTGTCTGTGTGTTTGCGCAAGAAAATTGCACACCTTACCCCATGGGTTTTGTTGCTTAAAAATGTTTTATCACTAGGAAAATGTCTCTGGTAATAAATGAAAATTGTTGTTATCGAAATCGGTATATATTCATTCATACCGTAGGGTAAAAAACTCTTCTGTTCAAAATACTAGATTTCATCAGATTTTATTCTCCGGAAAAAAAAAGTTTCATGCAACACCCCCTGATCAAAATATTTTGTCTATTCCTCATAACAGTTTTATAATACTGTTTAAGAATACATATAGGTGAAATTTCTACATTACTCAATTTCCAGATTTTCATAATTGATCATAAAGAAAAGAAGATCTTTCTAATAAAAAAAATCCCTATTTAGTTACCATGAAATTTAATAAGTTCATTATTTTGGGACAGTAAAATCACCAATATACAACACGTTTGCAAAAATATGAGCTTATAATTACCTTAACCGTATTTTTCTTACGCGAATATTAAATTGGGGTAAAGGTTGGCTTTCATATCAATTTGCCCTGGAATTATACCGTATGAGTAATTTTGGTGCTCCCTGGATTTCGGCATACTGGGGGAAATTA
>JZLH01S0093586.1:94595-111071 GCA_001188425.1 Eucidaris tribuloides | reverse complement strand
AACTTATCAATAAATGCTAATAGAGGCATGGGTAGTTGTAGTGTTTTTTGCTAAACCAAATTGACGAACTGAATAGGGTCTGCAATGATTAAGACAATTTTAGGGGCGTGTATAAACTAATTTTTCTAAAATTTTGGAGATCGATGGCAGGAGGGAAATGGAGGAATAATTTATTTCAAGGAATCTTTTTGACCTTTTTAAAGGACTGGGACAACCTTAGATTTCACTTTTCTTTCGGTACATCTGTGGATAAGATTGATTAGAATATGTGTTAAAGGGATAATTAATTTCATTAGATAATATTTTTCAAAAGAAATTTGTAATACCCGTCATCACAGAGGATTTTTTGTTTTTAAAGTTTGTGACAATTTCGCGTAATTTCGTCTTCAATTATGGGATAAAGAAAAGAGATTGCGGTTTCTGATGCATATTAAAAAATCATTGAATCTATATCGGCAATCTGGATTGTTCTGCTGCAAGAATTTGGCCTATATTTAGCAAAAATTGTTGATATGGCCTCCGCCATTTTTTGGGATCTTATGTCGACTTGAAGCCATTGTTAAGATGTGTCCTAGGGGGAGCCATTATCTTTATCTGGTCTTCAACACCTTATTAATCCACCTTGCCACGTTATCTTTACGGTCGCTATTTTGTGTATGGGGGGGGGGCGTCAAATTGTCTGAAATAATTTTGTCTTAGCTAAAAACATATTGAGGAAGTGAGTATATTACGATAACGAACGTAACGGTTTCTATTATGAACATTTGGAGTTTTCTTGTATTTATGGATCACGGGGCCTTAATTGTATTTATCAATTTTTCTGGTTCTATTAGAATCTTACATAATACCCCGTACTTGAGGAATGTAAACAATACAAAGCAAACACCGCTACCATCAGGAAATCAGTATAAATCGGGTGAATACAATTATTTCTACGTTTGAGCGTGAAATGCCAATCCCGCACGCTGCCGGGAGAGCATGAGTGCGAACTACACGTGTAAAGAGTTAATAATGACATATCAAGTCATTCAGCATATGATGAATAAATAAACAAATAAATAATATAATTAGAATTGAGAGATATATATACCTGTATATTATTATATAAAAAGTAAACAAATTGAATGTATATTTACTTTTTCATTAAAAATTAATATCAAACAAAACTATTAACAGCAACAGCATTTTACTGAATAAATCATATCAGGGGGAAGGGGGGCAAGGGATAAAAGCAATTACTTGCACTTTCACATGAAACATATTTTCATACCTTACTTCCTTTTTTTAACATCAATAATAAAATTACATGTCATCACACCAACAAAACAGGCTAGAAAATAAATAAATTCATAAATTTAGGAATAAAACTGATACGAAACTACTGTGGAAGTAATATTAATAGAATGGTGGTATTCCCTCTATTCCTATGTTCCTTCCAAACTAATTTTGTGTGAAGGAATGAGACCCTTGATATTAACCATCTCAAGAGGGCAGCAAACAACTTCATCAACACAGCCAATATTGAATGCTACCACTCTTCTTTACTATGTATGTAGTCTGTGAGATAATAGTGCACACACAAAATGCAAATAGAATACACAATTGATACATTAAATAAGTTTTGACTTCTGAGGTAAAAGAGGTAAAAGACCACAATGCATTGTCAATTCGATTGTATTTCTCTTCTTCTTCTTTGTATACATATCACATTAGTGTAGTAAATAACTTACTTGATGGTGAAAATAAATACTGTCTTGAAGCATTGTAAAATGTTCATTACAAGATTGATCTTTGTATTTTTTATATTTAAATGGTGGAATATTAAATAGAGCAATATGTATTTTTGCCAGTGGACTGTACTCGTGTTGCAAAAATACCAAGAGGGGATGTCCAATTATCATTTTCATTTTTTTTGTATGTCTGTTTTTTTATATGTTTATTTTTTGTGGAGAGAGGGGGTGATCAGAAAACCAACACCTTACAAAACCTCGCGAGAAACCTATACAACTAAGAATGCTTGATCATTGGTATTGATAAATATATTAACTACCTAAACTGACATCTCACATTGCAATTTCAGAGAAAGATCCACCACTCCACAAGTGGGCTAATAGCACAAATAACACCTAAATCATCAAATTTGATATCAGTTCAAATCCATCCTTACCTCCACTAGAATCATTTCCTCCCGACGCCATGAACTTCTCCCTGAGGGCAGCAAACTTGTTGCCGCTGACGATGTTCTTGAACGACCTCGCCGGGGTCGTCGACGAAGTCGGGCTGGTGTCGTCATCCGACCTGCCGGTGTTCAGGAATCGCTGCCTCTTCGCTTGCAGGGACGAGACGGCACTCTCGCTCCTCCGCACCGACACGTTGGATTTCTTGGGCGTCGGGATGGCGTTGTCATCCTTAAAGGTGCCCAATCGGCAATCAGAGTCTCTAGTACTAGTCGAGTTTAATGAGATGTTGAGCGGACTCCTGCCGTCGGGCGAAGTCGGCGACGGGGAAGACTTGGAAGATGATTGGTTGTTCGAGAAGTACAGATCTCGACTTCTGCTTAAAGCGGCTAATAGCCCTTGTTTGTTACCCGTCCCACTGTTGGTGTTTAATGTCAACGGAGTTTTGGAGTCTGTTACACTTACGGATGACACATCCGCAACTTTGCTCACTTTTGGAAGTACTTCTACGACTGAGGAGAGAGTTTCTGAAGTCGAAGTTGATGGTGAGGTGGAACTGGAAAACGAGAATTTTGTGGTGGATTTGATGGGACTGTGTAAGACAGCTGTAGAGGCAGTAACGGGGATGTCTTTTACATCGGAGGTATCTGTTGCCGGGGGTAACGAGGCATCCTTAGATTCCCCCTCCGACTGGGATAGATCTTCAGTCCTGGATGATGTTGTATCCTCCTCTGAAGATACACTCAGTCTCTTCTCTGATGCATCAATTGCTACTACTTTATTTACTTCCTCCTCCTTCTCCTCCTCCTCCTCCTCTTCGACACTCTTCCTCGCACTTGCAACATCCAACCTCTCTTCTTTCACTATAACATCCTCGGCGGCTTTACTAAGCTCTTTGTTTACATTGGGCACAATTCTTGTCACCTGACAATTGGCATTGTTTTCATTTCTATTTACATGGAATGCTTTATCCGCCTCCACCTCTGATTTCGCTTGCTCCGCATCCCCAACTGGAGATGACTTCTCCTGGAAGACATGCTTCTCTTCACCTATGGATGAAATTTCAAAAATAGCAAAATTTATTCAAAACATTAAAGCCATTACTTAGATAAAAAAGAAATTAAGAAGTAAATTTATACACACTTCAATTTTCCTATTTCAATCACAGAAATCATTGCTTATGAATATACCACCACGATATTATACTATTTGTGGCTATTAAACTAATTGAGGGTGTTAACTGTAAACAGTAGATCTGCAGATATACCCTATTTTACAGTTATTTATAAGCCTGGCAATCTTTAGAGTCTCAGGGGTTAGTTTTCCTAAATATTTGGATTTTTGAACAGAGAAGCTCCTTGTGTTTGATGTACCCTGTATGAAAAGTGTGCAATCTAAAGCCAAATTCTCAATATTATTTCTCTCAGAAATTCAGATCATGTCAACCCAGTGAAGATGATTTGATTTTGCTGTTACATGCATTTCTTACACGTGGGAGTTTTTGGTGGCCGTTGTGATCAAGTGATAAATAATATAGGCAACATCACCTTAAAGCTCAGGAAATGTATGGTACTTTCATTTCTGTAATTACCTAAAATGTCATGTTTCTTCATTACAGTGTCATATATCAAAACCTTAATCTCAGAAGTACACTAAGTGGCGGATCTTGCTTTTTGCTAAAAGGGAGGGGGGGTTGACTAAACATTTTCAGCGTGCATTGTAGTAGCATCTGTTATGTTAGCGCGAAGTGTGCTGAAAATTTGAAAATAGCATATGTCTGCATGCAAAGCACATCAAAAATTTGAAAGTAGCATATGTCTGCGCACAAAGCGTGGGGAAAATTTGAAAATCGTGTGTGTTTGCATGCATAATGCACCGAAAATTCAAAAATTATGTCTGTTTGCTCACAAAGCGTGCCGAAAATTTGAAAATTGTTTGATAGATTTCTCTGCTAAGTTTTATGATTTTGTAGTGTTTTGCACTGCTTTTTAAACATAAAAAAAATTGCAATACGTTTTAGTTTTCCAGACATTTACTAACACAGTAAGACCACAAAAATTTTTCACTCGGCAGCCCAAGGGGGGGGGGGGGAGGGGGGTTAAACCCCCGTCACCCCCCCACAGACCCACTACCAACACTCACAGTACGGGACATGTCAATGATTCCCCATAATTCTCTGAATGAAAAAAGGGGGATGGGTGCTGGATATAAAATGCATTCTACTATTATGAGGGTATTCAGGCACGTTGATAAATAGTCAAATGCATCAATAGTATTTATGGCATTTACATGAATGGAAGTGATTCTATTATCCTCCATTACCCCCTCACTAAACAAGTCCTTGAAAGGCCATTACATTAGAAGACCAATTATGATACTCAGGGGCAGTTTAATGATGTTATTACTACAAAAGTATGTGAAGAATGTACTTTCCCAAGAGAGAATGTTAAACATACCATGTCAGTTTCATCCCCACAAATCACCAGGTATCATTCATGAATCTCTATTGTCAACCCACCCCCAAACCCAAACAACTTACATACCATTATGTATCACACTAAGTATAAGATCTCCTTTCTAAAAACCAGTTAATTCCCAGTAGAAAATTGCTGTGATTAAATCTAATCCACATACAAGCCTGACTTTCGTGTGCGCACAACATTAATCACAGTGATCCACTCCATAAATTTTTAGATGAATACGGGAAAATAATTAATCAGCCTCCAGAGTCGTATCGTTCTACATCATGTACATGTAAAATCTTTCACTGACATTTCCTCTCAAAGTTTGCCTTGAGAATTGAAAACAAAAAGGCATCGTGAAAATGATGAAATGGAAATGAATAATACCAATTCCAAGAAATGTAAATTTTTTATATGAATGACAACTAAAGTATGTGAAGAATCTATACCACACTATTGTAAGAAGTCCACTTATGGCAATCAAAGAAAGAAAAAATACCAAAATTTAACAACACCTGAAAATTCCCACCCATTGTCATATATCACACTACTTTGTCAAACTTTTCCTGTGTAGTTATAATACAATCACAATGGGATAATTGAAAACTTCCAGTAGTTTTATATGACACAAGCAGCATACTACTACTCCACCTCCTACCACCCCCCCCCAAAAAAAACGGTGAGTCAAAAATTAACAGTACATAACACTTTAAACTTAAAGCAGCAATAACTGCAACACCTTTCCCAGTATAAACTCAAACATATCAAGTTTGGTAATTGAAGATTTACGCTACCAGCATATCCACGTAACTTGGCCGTAAAAAATGAACAAGTTTGCAGTGACCAGCATGTGAAGATGTGCAAGGAAATTAATGTATGACTTATTTTCAGTGTTGATATTCATTCTCAAACAATCAAATTGTTCATACCTAATGGTATCATAATGATTAGAAACATATACCTATCAAATGTTCACTCATATTTTGAGCCCACAACAAATCATCTTTCCAGTATTCAACCGTGAATCCAGAAAAGAATTTGATAAGTGAGCCTGTTCGTAATGTTCTAACAAGTTATGCAATGCCCCCCCCCCCCCCCCCCCGCAGTGTATCCTAATATAAGGAGTAATGCCAAGGAACTAATATCTTTTTTTATTATGCACCAGTTTTGTAAATTCAACAAAATATTTTTAGCAAGTAAAAGATCATGCAAAAGAGTAGTATTTGTATTATTCTAGGGTTAGAAAAAAATTGTGCAAGTGCACAGCTCCCTCTTTGGCAATTAGACAATACTTTTGCGACGTGATGCTTACATCAACGTCAAAGGCACATTCTTAGCTTTCAAATGCCATTTGTTCTGTTCAATTTGCTTGTTTTAATCTCGAGATGTATTTAGTGAACATCGAAAAGGGCAAATCACAATTGTACCACTTTTACTACAGTCAATTATAGAATCAGGCCCATTTCCCAAGTAAAAGTGACACAAAATGATTTTACCCTTTTGTGGTTAAGTAAACATATCTCAAAAATCTGTTTCGTGGTTAACTAAACATACTGTATATGTATCTCGAGATTTAAATAAGCAACTTAGAACAGAATAAATGGCATTTGAAAGCTAAGACTATGCTCTTGACTTTGATAAATGTAAGTATCAATTGCCACAGAGGGTATTTTTCACTTGCACATTTTTTTTTTTCAGACACACTGTAGATCAAAAAGCTGCATCACCTAACTACATTAAAAACTTTGATATCTGCATGAGCACCTTTTTCTGATTCTTTTATGTCTTCTGCCCTGTGATCTACATCATCTGCTATCTCTTCTGAAATAGGTCTGTCCTCTGATCCTAGGAAAAAAAAAGACAAAGTAAAAATGAAATAAACGTAAAAAAAAATTAATGTAAATATACATTGACACATACAAATAGGATATATAAAGTTGGATTTATGTATAAGCAATAACCCATTGCCTCCATGATTCTGAAAATCCCATTGAGTTAACTTGGGATACATCCGGTTCCCGTAGCCAACGGATTAAAACTAGGAAGTTCTGGCAAAGTTGTAGAGCAAATTTTCTGGATGACTCTACTTGAAAAAGAAGAAAAAAAGTTAAATGGCAATTATCATTTCTATCATCCATCAGTTTGGAATTCAAACCAAAATGATAAAAGGAAAACCAAAGACAAAAAAAATAAAAAATAAATAAATAAGCACGAGGCGTTCTATCATAAATATTTCACCTTGATCAGATAATTACAGCACCCCTTGTTGAAATACATATCACTGCACTGTACCCTAAAGACTTCAATTTCAAGAAAACTATTAACTTGGCACTCAATAATACCAACTTATGACTCTGAATGCCAGAAAAGGTCAATTCTCACATATCACAGTTAAGAGCCATAATACATCATGTCAAAGTAACATATCTAAAAAAAATATAAAAAATAATAAAAATACGAGTGAACATAGATTCTTGGAATAGTTGCCCCATTTCTTCATTGTTAGGTTGATGAAGAACTGACCTTCAAAATACCAGACTGAGGACTGATTGGCCACTCAAATTACACACTTTGCGTCTTTCCGAGTAAAATACAAATATTCAGCACTTTCATTATCGAAAAGCCACCCATTTGAAATGAAACCTTTCATTTCCAGCCCAACCATCCACCAGACCACATTTTTCCATCCTTTAACCCATTTCTGTGCCCTAATCATTAAATGCTATTCCATCAGGACCTCAGTCCCTGTTATTTTTTCTCCCCGGGGACCCCAAAACACTCAGACTTTCATTCACGATAGCTGTCACTTGTTTCCGTGGCGACACAATTTTTGTCCCGCTTCAATAGAATGGTACGACTGAAACCTATATCTGTGCCAGCATGGGCTCTTGTGCGAGTAATTTTAGAGATTTGAGCCTAAAATAACCTCATTGAGAGAAGAAATAAAATACAGGCTTTGCATAGGAAGTGATTATGCCTGACATTTATGCATGGGTACGGTACAATCCAACAGGGGTACGCTGACATTTCAGACAATTTACTTTACAGAAGTACCTGAGAAGACAGTAAATGCTCAACATTTCAGTCAAAACAATCAATGGATGAACTTTCAAATTCTGTGTTGAAGTTTGGAAGCTTCTACCAAAATAAACAAAACTCAGAGTGATCACAAGTGCTAATACTTTGCAGAGGGCATGCTACAAATACATTCTACATGTATAGAAAACAAATTATCCAGGGTATTAATTGGTACACTTTAAAGGCAAAGTTCACCCTGACGTCAAGTTGGTTTTAAAAAAGCAGAAAAATGCAACATATTAATGAAGGTTTGACAAAAATCCATCAAAAAGTAACAGAGTAATGGAAAGTTTTAAATTTGTGAAGTCACATGCGAGCAAGCTCCCCATGTCATGTGATATAAATTCCAGAAATTCCAGAAATTTGAAAATGATTTCACCTGTGCATTCAATATATTATCAGAAACATTATTTCACACAGGCTTCTATGAAAAACACCCATTCAATTATCATGAACCATTAAAAAATGGCAATTTATGGAATTTATATTACATGACAAATGGGGGAGCTGCTCGCATGTGACATCACAAATTGAAAACTTAAAAAAATTCATAACTCTGTTATTCTTTGGTGGATTTTCACCCAACTTTCACTAATATGTTTCTCTCATTTTTCCGCTTTTATTAAAACCAATTTGACGTTAGGGTGAACTTTGCCTTTAATGTTCTTAACTCACCTCCCATTTTTCTTTTGAGATCCCTGATATCTCTCCTTAGATTCCTCCTATCAATGATGTCATCGCTTGCTCTCAGCTGGAAATTGGCAAAATTGTAGATATGATCATAAATAACTTCATTTCATGAAAGTACCTCCATGTTTCATATAAATGCCTTACGTATAATTTCAGTTTCATGCAGTTTGGCACAATAAAATTCATGTAAATGATATTCACAGATTGACAATTCATTATTATTTTAATTAAATACTACATGTAGTAAATAAAGATTTAATATAATTATGTAATGTCCAAGACACAATTTTCTTTGCTTCATAAGACTATACTTATGTAAAGAGCAGACATTGCACCACAATTTGGCCACAAAAAAGTACAAAAAACAGGTACTTTTACTAATATTGACACACTGGGGTTTTTTTTTCATTGCTTTATGTAAGTGATTGGATGAACTCTTAACGTGCCAAAGTCGCAGATCTGCACCAAATAAAACACATTAAGTCCATAGAGGTACAAATCCTCTGGCATGTTAAGAGTTAAATCAGTTACTGGGCAACTCCACAGCATTTTTAACACATCAACAACAAATTCCACATAACCCTCTCATCCTATTGTCACTCCTGTGATTAATACCCCCACCCTCCAACAACCTCCTTTATTGTACATGTCACATAATACTTCCAGGTATTCTAAAGTTACCTTATTTTCCAGGTCATTAATTTCTTTCATCAGCTGTTGACCCTTGACCCCATCTGCCGTTTCGGATGTCGATGACTCATCCTCATTGTTACTGTGTTTAGGTGGAAGCTGGCTACTCCTTACCTGCAAGTATGGGGAAAGAACATTTCAAACATTTAGTTATAATTAAGGGCATTATAGTTTTGTTTTGTAAAAGGTCAAACTCCATGTTCTTCATTGTTATAAAAGTCAAATTCCATGTTCTTTAGGGCAGAACAAAAAAAGGTTACAAGCCCTAAACTACCATACACGTATAATGTAACCCATTGCAGACAAGTATGAGTTAACTTGTATTGAGGTCTATGGAAAATGTCTGTTATTGTGAAATCAAATCGTCTCCAGTGGGTTAAATGAGGCAAAATTATGATTAAAAGGATGCATGAAATACGAACATGATTGCATATAAGTTATAGCCATGAGGTTTGGTAAATTAATTAAGGTTTTCTTCAAATGAAAAGTTTTCACATATAAGTTTACTTTAATTGTTTTCATTTTTTGTTAAGTTTTATCACTTTCATAGTACCAGAAGCTATTATCTGTGAAATAATGTGTTCATGTATTTTTATTTTTTATTTTCAGTTTCTCCATTTACTGCTATTTCCCATTTTGCCGCTGTGGTAGATCTTGGTATTACTTTCAACATTATGTTGAACAACACCAATCAAACTAAAAATTATGGAAAAATGTTTGTCATATGTCAGATACTCCACATTTTATCTTACAATCTGAATATGTAATACTGAAAAAATAAAACTTTTATAAGTTTTTAAATCACAATCATAATTCAAATATTAAATACTCTACATTTTAGCTTGAAATCCTCGAAATGCTTGTGTTATTTAGTGTAAGTTTACCAGGAGTTACTGATGGAATTTAAAAAGAAAATTTTCCTTCTATATGCACACCCAGCTCATGCAGACAGATCTATTTTCCGCAAGGAGGAAAAAGAAGGTAACCATCCCAGATTAAAAGGAAATGAAGCGATTCCTTTAATCATTTGAAACAGAAGAAACATTTACCCTACATATCCCAATACTGGGAACATAATATGTATAACATGGATAAAGCAGATGAAAGAAACCCTGAAATGCATTCATCATCATTAATTTCAGAACAGTACAATTTCATGTAAACAAATCATCTATTTCAGAATGTACAATCTATCATTCATATTCTCTCACAGTTTTACATATGGTATAAATCAAATACAAATTCAAGGATGTAAAATTGTACACTTATTTTGTAAATATTTTTAGTTCTTGACCGGACAAAAAAAACTGAAGAAATTTGACATCAAACACTGACATTAACTGAATAAAAGCACAAATATTGAAGTCTTCCAATAAAGAGTAGGCGTAATTTTTGTGTAAGGATGATGTATGATCCATTGATCCTACTTCAAACACCTTGATCAATTTGAGATCCCCATTATTACTACACACATTATGACAAATGACACTATATATTTACATAAGAATGTAAACATAATGTGATGTTCTGTTGATTAAAATCACAATTGTAAAGTCCCCCTCCTCCCCCTTCATACAGACATATGATCCGTTTTTACATTTCCCCAGGGAAACGGAAGAGAACAGAAGTGGGCAACAAAATTGAATTATGTACTCTACCACAAACAGTTGCTGTAATTCGGTAATGTCATGTATATAGTTATGTCCCAATTTTTGTTGACTACTGACAGCTACACGAAACTGCTTTTGTCTAGTCATCAACAATTGACATTTTGCAAATAGGACACCTATCAGAAGTGAGGATTTATCCCAAAACATTTCGATTCCATGGGTGATATTCAGACTGCATGCAGTAATCACAGTTAAAGTAATTGAAAAAAAAAACTATGTCTTCACTTGAACAGGTGCATAGCGTATTCATATTTGTGTTTTTGACTAGTTATATGTTTAATGATATGTTATTTTATTGTTATCTATTTCATTAATTTTTAAAATTAACTAATGGTATTTATTAAACTATTGACTTTACTTACACTTACTTATTTATTTGTATTCATTTGCTTATTTATTCATTTATTCTAGCTAATTACTTTGTTTGTTGGATTGTTGGTTGATTAGTTTGTGCTACTTATGGGAAACTTTAAGTTTAACCCGTAGAAGACTAGACACGAGATATCTCATCTCGAGGTCTATGGGAAAAACACATTAAAGCAAAATCAAAACATATTCTTTGGGTTAACATAACTTGGATACCCAGATTTTCACATTTTCATCTTAAAGGGGATAAAATCTTGGTAAAAAGAGCCAATTTAAAATAACAAACAAAACAAACACACAAAAAAACCTATACAAAGGAAACCTTATACATTTTAAAGACACAGGCGAACATTGTGGAGCTTCAAATTAAAAAATTGTCGAACTTTGCTCTCTGAGCTACATAGTAATATTTGAATGGACAAATAAACACCCTAGAATACAAAAATTTTGAAATTTATGCTGCCACTGGCAAGATATGAATGAATAAACAATTAGTACTCCGGCCAAGTACAAAATAGCCTAGATTCAAACACAGTAAGTCTATGAGAGGAAATGGGCAGGTGAATCCGGTCAACTTGCGATTTTCACTTTTGTAAAGCACTAAATAATCATTTTGATATACAATTTTTGTCAGGGCTTCATTTTTAGACCTTATCAAAGACACTTAGAGCATGGCGGATTATGTAGCCCACATTTTTTAAAACTGTGGTCATTGTTAGCCTGTGGCTGTAAGTGCCATGAGAACCAACAAAATTTGTTCACTATGAACTTGGGAAGTACAGATTCTGTCATCAAATATTTTGGGGAGGAGATGGCCTTCACAGTTGGCTAAACATGATGAAAAAAACGAGGCTAAATTTACCAACAAAAACGATGTTCTGATATACATTTTGGGGGATGAAAGGTATATGTATGACATATATATATTGATGAAAACATATGCTTGTATGTATATCAACACTTTAACATATTTAGGTAGGAAGCCTCCTGTGACCCCCTTCCTTCCTTTTGCGGGGTAAAGTACTAGCTAACAGTGGTGACACATGGACGTGGGGGGCAGGGAAGGGGCGTCGGATAGGGTTTCAACTTTTAATCACACACGGCCGAACATTTCTGAAGACCACCAAAATGTTCGGAGTTAATCATATGACGGATTGTTCTTTAAAAGTTCAAGGACAATTTTTAATCAAAGTCAGGTGGACGGCAGTTAAGTGATATGATTCATCATTGTAAATTGTAACACAAGTTTGTTCTATTTACTACCAATATACTATGATCACACATTAATTAATTCAACCTGCCCCCTACCAGTATATACCTGGCAGGAATACACTTTACACGCTGAATTTATTCTGAATGGATAATAATGGCAACTGTTTTTATCATATTTTCTTTGAATTTTGCTTTCCTTATTGTGGTACTGAAAATGGTAATTTTTGTATATTTAAGGACACTAGCTATTTTTTTGTGTCTCCTGTACAAAGGTGAAGGAGAAAAATAATTATTACGATTGTTCAATTTAATGATGCAACATTCGTGCATAAAGTGTTCAATTCCAAGTGGACAGAAACATTTTTGAATCAACCTCTGGACTGTAAATAACTTTCCATATTTCTTTGATGAAAATCTCGTTTTGGAGGTCTAAAAATACCATTGGCAAAAATCTGTGATGTCATCATATTCATCTAGGGGTGCTGGTCTATTCAGTCATCCCCCCTTGATGAATCTGATTCCATCACGGATTTTCATCAATAAAAAATACAATGCAAGTACTTAATAGTGTGAGTGTGAGGTTTACTTTTTCAGCATCAAAATAAGTCAGAAACCTGTTTATGCAGCATAGAAAGTTTTACAAATTTCTCTAGAAATTTTTCTTCACTAAAAGTTTCTGGTTTGAACAGAATATGTGACCTGTCACCATGATAGTACCCTGATAACGTCCCACATCTTATGAAAAACAAACACAGAAAGAAAAATACTGTGGCTGAACATGTAAATAATCAAACTTTTGCAACATATGAAGGTCACATAACTTTTGATTTTTGAGGACACTTCACTTTTATACTTTATATCATAATTAGAATATTTTGCAATTTCCCTACTGCAACTTTATCATGGTATCGTGGTGATGAGTCACACATAACTCTCAAGAAATGATCGCGCAAGAGTAGGGTTGACAGCAGCTTCAACCAGTTGATAGCTAGAAATCCAGATTCCTATATGTTGAACCCTTTCAGTACCACCCTCAGAATATCTAAGTATTGTCTAGATATAGTTTTGTTGTAATAAAACTGAGAGGGTTCAAACACATGTAATCTAATTCTAGGATGTAATAGGAATTTTGATTTGCTTTGGATTGGAAGATGGGCATCTTCAAAGAGTTTGATTAAAAGAAAAATGGGCAAAAAGGTATAAATCACAAATTTTTCGTAAATGTTTGATTGCAGTCATGTAAAACAACTTGTTGAGGTACAGGAGAATTTTTAGAAGCTATTTATTTATGTATATTATGTACGTATGTATGTATGTATGTATGTATGTATGTATGTGATTATATGTATACACATATATATTTATTTATCTTTTCATTTAATTAATTTTTCATTTACACTTGATGATATGTATACATTTATTATTTTATAACCTTATTTTGAATGTTTATTGACTGATGAGTCAGTTTCTTGCATAATGTAATGTAAAATTATTTTCCTCCTGCTTTTGATATGAAAACACAAATAACATACAAGATGCAAACCCTCCAGGTAGAAGTACGGGAGAAGATTGACATGAAAACAACATTAAGCTTACTTTTTTGTCTAAATGAGGTTCAATTCGACTGAAAAAATAGAAAACTTGGCAAAACCCATTTATTCTACAGTTCATCATAATCACTTCCAATTCTACTTCCCAGTATGATTTGTTTTCTGCACAATTTTTTTTCCTTTCACGTTTTACGCATCCACCGCCAAGAATTGTAATCAATACAGTTCTATATCTCTTGCAACTTTATCTTCATACAGCTTTGAACAGTTTTATCTAATCCTACTATTTATCAAACTTACTTATATTTACTGCATCCACTTGCCACTATGATTACTTTTCTACAATATTTTGCCTTTCATTTTACATTTTTAACTCTTTGTGCGCGGGACCCTGAATCCCTAGCGTGCAGAGTTAATTTCAAAGAGTGCTCAGTATCGGGAAAGGAAATAACTAACTGACTTCAACTAGCAATAACTTTGCACAAAAACATTTTTAGGAAAAATGTCCAAACAGCAAAGTTGAAGTACATTTTACAGACCTTCTTAATGCATAAAGGGTGTTTGGAAATATACATCTGAATTTTGTAAAGTAATGGCTAATTGTAACCAACATACATGTTGTTCTAAGTTTCCTGCTTGAAAATATACAACTCCATTCAAATAATACAAGAGGGTAAACCACAAGTCATAGATAAAAACCTGAATTGTAGCAAGTTCATGAAAGAGATGAGTCACCAAATGAAAAGTGAATGAAGAGATTATCAGTGAATAGCGCGTCTTATTGTTAATTGACTTTTACAGTTCTTTTTAAAGTTAACTTGTGTCTAATCCTTTGTCCTATTGTAACACGAAGCCTCGATTGTATTTATCGATTTTTCTGGTTCCTTAAGAACCTAACATAATACCCCCGTACTTGAGGAATGTAAACCAAATACAAAGAGATTACTGCTAGTATCCGGGAAATCAGTGTAATTCGGGTGAATACAATCATTTCTATGTTTGAGCGTGAAATGCGAATCCCGCACGCTGTAGGGAGTGCATGGGTGCGAATACCGCGTGTAAAGAGTTAATCTCATTCCCCAGCCCCCTCTTGTAATTAATCAGTAAAGATTGCTTGTTTACTGCCACTTCAAGATCTACATGTACGAGTATCTTGCCACACACATTGAACTTTTTTCACCCCTCCTTCATAACAGTCTGTCGCGTATCGTCTACTCCGGTCTAGATCTCAGGAAATTCGAAGGAAATCGGCGATTAACTGCCATGGCACCTATTATGATCCGACGCGCTCGATATTGTTAGCGTCTGAGGAATGCGAACTTCTTTTTAGCGGCCGGCGTGATTTCAAAACCCATGACTTGTTATCAGATTCCTTCCCTCATTTAAACTAATCAAGCATCTGTCTCAATATATTAAGTCTCCCAAGGCTGTATTATATACCCCTGAGGAATTCCAGATTAGGATAAAAAATATATATTCTCTCTTGTGATGAATTATATCTGTATCAGAGCAATTTTCCTTGTAAGTCGTCTGTCAGTGTGTGAATAAAAATTAAATTTATACAATTATCAATAATTGCCACAAAATTGGTGGGACGGTGGGGGGAAGGGTGTGATTCAAAGTCAGGAGCGGGGATCACGAATTAGGGATAACAAAATCCAAATTGTTTGGAAGTTAGTCATGTTTAACTTTAGTCAACTAGAAAATTTGAACTTAAATGTGTTTTCATGATGCAAGTTACAGTTGCTCTGAAGACTGTGCACTAATAAAAAGCAATTGAACTCCTTGGGGATGACAGGCTTGTACAGAAGCCCAGAAATATGACCAACTTTTTAGTCAAACATTGGATAAATGACAGAGTTATATTGCCTAATATTTCCATCTCATAATGTACAATAAAAGAAGCAAATACATATATATATTCTGTCTAGACTTTTTTTAAAGAAAACATAAATTTATGGGTTAATATTCCCATCACATTCAACCGAGTGAAAAATCATGTCATCTCTTATTGAACATAAATGCTGTATAGCACTGAGCCCAAGGAGTAACCAGGACTATGAATGGAATGAATGAAAGCCAGCTGGGCATACACACGTGATATTTTGGGGTTGACAAAAACCTCATATAAACTCATTTGGGTAAAAATGAGGTTTTTTTATTGATGCCCAAAAGAGTTGTGGGGGGGGGGGGTGGTTCAAGAAGTTGGACCAATGAAAATTAATACACAGGCAAAACAGTAAAACTAATCAAACTAGAAAAGTTTGACTGCGCGCAGTCAATGGGTACGCCTCCGCCCAGTGCGCCCCCTATGTAGGAAATAACAACCTAATTATATCAACAGTTAGCACTCCTACATGTAACTGGAGGTTTGACGCAAAGTTCATTGACCTTTGACCCTTGACCCTTGACCCTGACCTTTGACTCCTGTGACTCTACCAAAATATTTGTCTTTTGGTTTTGAACCTAACCACCAAATTACATCAACAGTGATCACTCCTAACTGAAGTTATAGGCCAAAAACACAATTTTGGGACAAAGGTCATTGACCTTTGACCCTTAACCTGACCCTTGACCCTGT
>JZLH01S0093586.1:69913-81649 GCA_001188425.1 Eucidaris tribuloides | reverse complement strand
AGGACATGTCAACATCATGAGGTGTTTGGATAATGTATTCCAAATAGATATCTGGAATAGCTGGCATTACGAATCAATTTTTCATCGTCCAATCATCGCATGATGCTGGTGCGAGTCCAGTCGCCGGGATTAGAAGCTTTAAATCGTCTGCTCTTTTGGCTTGACTGACCTCTGCATATGGTTGGCTATCTAGCTGCTGCCCAATAAAATTGGTTGGCTAATTTGTTGGAGGCATTTTATATCAACTGGTTGTAATTGTAAACAGAAAACATGATATGAATTTGTATGAAGAATGTGGTTTTTACAGATAAAATCATCAAGAAAAGAAATCTTTTTTGGGGGGGTTGCTTTTCTTTTCCTTTTTTTCTGGCTTTTTGTGTCTTTTCAATCATATAATTTGATTTCATAATGTTTGAGTTAATGTTTCTTACTGAACAGCTGTGCACACAGATGTGAAAGCAAATACAATTTTCAAAATCATACAAATTCATAAAATAAACAATGGCCAAATCACATTCATGGGTATTCTTCCAAATTAACCCCATATCACCGACAGGGCTCACTTTACATGGCATTCAAGCAAGCTTTCAGTGTATCTAGTTCTTGTATCCACTTGGCTATGAGAACCTGATATGCCCTGTGTTAACTCTAGGGGATTTTAAGAATCTTAGAGGCAACGGGTTAATCCAAAGTTACACCTTTGCCTTCTAAATGATTACGACTAATTAATTCTAATTACTAAGTTGTTTTGATGTTGTTGTTACTATTATTGTAGTTCTAGTCTATGTGGATCATGTAAACACCTCCAGCCAACATAATTTGTTTCTCAGTGGTTCAGACATTATTGTTTTCATCTTTTATGTGGATGTGCCATATGTTTTTCATAGAAAGTTACATAACTTGATTTCACTTTGTCCTCTCTTCCCCTCAACTCTAAATAATGTTGCTGGCATAATTTCACAACATACAGGTGGCCTATCAATATGTGATAATAGTGTAACCGGTCATTTCACTTTTATTTATTGCAATAGAACAGTTCCCAACAAATCACTCATTGAGGATTTTAATTTAATATTTGTCTTAACTTTCCAATTAAGATATTTTTTTTAAATGCAATATGAAACATTTTGCACAGCTGCTATTTCATAGACACTACTTGATACAAGAAAAACTTTTATCACAGGTTTTGTAACTTTTACATATTTTACAACAAAAAAATATTGTTGAGTTATCATTAATAATATATTATCATTATTATTAATATAATGCCCATTGGCTGATTATTACTAAAAATTCATGTAGGTTGTCAGAACAGTATAGCTACTGAACTAAAGTACTAGCTAATACCATTGGACTAACTTTTCCCATTGATAAAACAGCAAGAAAACATTACATGCTCTACAATGTACAATGATAGTTGGCAGGGTGGATTAGTGTTGTGAAAATGTTGCCAGATTAGTTTAAATCACTTGGCAACAAGCTCACAGGCATGATCAGGTATCATCACATTGTTTTTACTCTAAATTTGCCACATTTTAAAGAGAGCTTCAGGTTCAATTCAGGTTTCTTATTCAGTTTGCAGTTCTTGCACAATAGGTACAAGTACACGTCTTTCATTTCTAAAAGGTGACTTGTTAGAACTATGAGAGAGGTATTGTACTGAGTTAAAGGATTAACCCATTGTAGACTAAGTACGAGTTAACTCATGTTGGGGTCTAACTATGGAAAATGAGCGTTATAGTGAAATCAAATCGTCTCCAATGGGTTAAGACGGATTGATTAGCAAATCCCTCCTCATTGTCTTCAGTCCATTTATTGATCTGTACAAATTAGCAAATGAAGCACGGCAAGGGTTAAACAAGGTTCAGTCACAGAAACATTGCATTAATCATTTAACAAATGTCAAATTGAAGTTCTGTTTACAAAATAAGAAGATTCAATCACTCACAAGTGTTTTTTTTTTCTATATCCCAAATAGGAACTTACTATAGCTGGTACACTGTCAATGTGATTATGATTCAGTTTGGTTAACAAACATTTGGATTTGTGAACTGTATGTTGGCCTCTGCCTCGATGGTCAAAACCTAATTATTTGAATTTTGGCCAAAATTATACAGCATAATTATCTATTCTGATCTCTGTTCTAAAAGTGCACAACGCTTGTCACAGAAGCAATAGCCTTAATTATCAAGAAAGTTGTAACAAAACAAAAGTGTATGATAGTAATCAAGCAAACAGCGAAGGGCTTTTTTCTGAGTCGACTTATGACAAGGTAAACAAGGAATATTAATAGTCACTTGTCTCACTCATAGTCACAATTTACACTCGGACTAATAGGGTTAGTGAATTGATGAGTTATGGTCACACCTGTCATTTTGCATGTGATACTGATAAAAATTTAGCTTTTCAAATATGTAATTCAAAATTTAACATTTTTTAAATTAATAAATAATGGCAGGGCTCTGTGCCAGACTGCTTTTTGTTTTGAACAGACTATCCAGAATAAAGATGCGAAATAAATTAATTGATAAATTTACGATATTACCTTTTTGGCACAAACATACAAAACACTGGTACACAAACTTTCAGAACTGAAGTGCAATGTGAGGAGCTGATGTGTATGTAAAAGTATACCATGAAATTATGATCTCATGACTCTTATATCAGTAATAAGATTGAAAATATCCACACAATCCTACAATCTACAAATTAGCAAATTCTAATTCTACCCTCCAAATATAACACAAGTATATCAACAATATTTGTATCACAATCTGAATTCAAAAGTATGCAGTATTTCTACATTCTGTACCTACATGTAACTCAAACTACATGTATCTCAGTAATTATGTTTATGGCTCTGTACAATGTATGTAAAGAAAGAGTCATCATCATCTCATTTTTCTGTGCATCTTAAAATTGTAAAACAGAGCACATTCCTATAATTTAAAGTGGACAATAAATAAATAATATTTTGAATTATTGGGACAATAAGTTATTATTATGTATGGCTAAATAAGTTATAAATCACAAAATTACATTGCTTAAGTATGTTTATGCATTCTAGTTGAATACATGATTTTCAGGGTGTTGGTACATTTTAATTAAGTAGTATTATTGTAAAGGGGGCAGGGATTTTTTGTTTAATTAAGATACAGCACAGTAAAAGGCCACATCCAAAGCCTGAGGAGCCTAGAGATAACCTCGGAATTAGTCACCATTTTGTTTTATTTCACACCTGTCACTCTGCCCTCTGTTGTACTCGTCTAACACTCCATGTCCACTCAAATAATAAATGCTAAATCATCACTTCCCGGGGGAATTAGACAAATGGAGATGTAAATGTCAGACAGCTCTTGGCGATGGAAAGACAGGAGTTAATATATATTTCTGTAACTATATATATTTATATATTTACAGAAATTATAATGTAAAATACATAAATGGTTCATTCTGTAAAATGTGCTCAATAGGCTCAATAACTATTATTTCTGTATATAAACACTACCCAAAAAGTAAGTTCCCCCTTATTCAAAATACCATGAATTTTTAACAAAACAAATTTGAGCAGTACAAATTTAACAGGGGTGTTTTTACACTCATTGACAAACTTCTGTGTGAAAACTTGATTGATCCATCAGGTCATGCATGAGTGAGCATGCATTAAAGGTAAATTCTTACTTTTCCAAAGTCACAGGAATTATTTATTATGCCAAAATAACAGTACAAAATTGTATGTTTTGCTTTATCATTAAAGTGCGCTCACTTGACCATGACATGGTTACCACTTCTCATGTTCGTTTAACATGTGCCGATACATTTTGCTGAAAAATATCCGATTTTAATTTTTTCAATAAACTAAATGGATTTGACAATTTCAAAAATTTAGGAAGGATGAACATTTTTAAATTGAGCACACTGAACCATAAATATGTGAAAAGTGTCTGAGGTGGTGTAAGGGGGTCAACGATAGATGATTAACATAAATAACACTGAATCATTCACCAGAAACAGAATTTGTTACAATCCTGTATCACAAATCCCCCAGCAACACCCCTGTGAATTTTGAATAGTGACGGAGCTCACTCATGCATGACTTGATGGATCCATCACATTTTCACACAGAAGTTGGTCAACAAGTACAGAAACACTCCTGCCAAATTATTTTGCTCAAAACCATTTCATTAAAAAGTTATGGTATTTTGAAAAGGGAGAAACTTACTTTTTGTGTAGTGTTTATTTATGTACATTTATGTATATTTATGTGTGTGTATATCATATCAGTTGTAAATAGTTTTGAAAATTTGAATATTATCATTTTTGTATATCTTGAATAAGCAGTTTTTCTTATTCTGTATATTGCAAAAAAAAAAGTTGCAGAAACAATCAACTGAACTCAACTCAACTGAATCTACAGACATACTCATTTCATTTTTCCCCAAACCTATTGTTGCCCAGATTTCTCTGTTCCAGCATGTATCATTCAGAGATTATCTTCGAGTTTATTTTCAGATACAATTGAATTGCACAGAAATGAAGAATGTGAACTCAATTTTAATTTGAAAATCAACATGATGGAGGTTGTCACGCAATGGAAGACAATGTCGCAGTTTTTGACCACATTTACACCAAGCTGTTGACTGACCCCCTACACTCTACATACATCCTATCAGGATGTATCAGTGCAAGCATTCAGCATAAACAGCATGTTGAGAAAGTATGAAGTTTCATACAAATGGATTGTTCCCATTTTCCTATATGTGGCAGAACTCATTTCATCTTGATTCAATTTTAATGTAATTTTAATGAAATAAATGTAAATTTTAATAACTCATTTCTTTTTCTTTTTCCAACCAATTTCTGTAACCAATCACACATAATACATTAGGAATTTATATCAATCTAAATATATTTTAAGTAAAAATAGGTCACATTCTACCAGGTAACATGCATCGGTGATAAATTTTCTATCCTGGAAGACTTTAAGTCTTTGCTCAAAGTTTTGATGATGGACATAAAACTATATCCAAGTATCTACAATTGGAACTTGAAATGGGAAGCCTAACAACTTTTAACAAGTGTCAATTTGATGCCATTTCTGCTCATCGCTCCACAAATTAAGGAATGTACAAGTCATGGTCATGAACGTCAACTCAACATATTTCAGCCACATTACTTCAGGAAACGCGCGATTAATAAATATTGGAAAGCAACAAATCTGGAGATGTCACAAAAATGCAAGGGTGGAATTTTTTTCAGAATTCAATTCAGAGGAAATATTCACTGTGACAATCGACAGTTCATATCTCACGGCGGCAAACAAACATATCATAAAGAATGACCCAATATTGGTCATTATCTTATATCTCTGACTTTCTAAATATGCTCTCAGAAACTTGTAGTATGTTTTTAAGGTGTGACAAATCTTTCAGGTGTCAAGATGTCAGGTCTATCGCTCATAGGTCATTCATTTCAGTTCATTTGTGTCCAATTTGGTTCTAATTATCTTTGAAATCACCTGTAGTTGCTACTGCTAAGGTTCTACCATGATGACAGACGTGACAAAGATATGAGCAGGGCAGATCGCGGAAAATAGAGTTGAAACCTTGCCAGAGAACACAAAGTACTGTGCTGCCCCATGCAGATACTGTGTGTATGCATAACTCTGCACTAAGGATTCTGTGGACTGAATTATTATATCAGCAACACACAATACCAAAAATACTGTTTACTAAAATTGTTTTTTTTTTTTTTTGATTACCTTCCAAAATACAGAAGGTAATATTTGAAATGATCTAATACCGACAGACAAGAACCACTGATTTTGTTTCCCAAAACAATGCTTCTGTAGCACATATATAACATCCCTAACACCAATTCACTGACAGGCAACACAATAAATCACTTTAGCCAGTAGTTATTGGGTGATTCATATTTGTAAGTGGTGTAAGTTTCTGAGACTTGGCAAATATATATGGAACAATTTTGCATCTAACTACTTTTTTTATTGTGATTAATGACTTGCTATGTGTTCAAATCATGGAATGTATTTAATTTTATACAGAAATTCCCGATGTTAATTATAGTAACAGAAATCATTATATTGTTACAAAATTTTTGACTGAAAGTGTTGGATATAAGATAGTAACCTACAACTTATAAAAGGGCACACAAAGAGTTACTTGTAAATTAACTTACTTAATACATAACCGATGATGAAATTAATCTCTATTTAACAAATGTTCCTGGGGGATTTCTACCCATGTATTCTGGGAATTAATTCTTTTGTGATTAGTGGTTTAAAAGTGATGATACATAGAAACACATTGTTTAATTTTTTCACATATTTAACAATAATTCTTGTTAATTTATCTTTTTTTCAGACAAGCTCATAAAATACAAGCTAAAAGACAGGTTCTTAATAACTAATTATTGCTGTTAATATATCTTATTCAAACAAGCCCATAAAATACAAGGTAAAGGACAGGCTTTTAATAACTAATTATTGCTGTTAATATATCTTATTCAAACAAGCCCATAAAATACAAGGTAAAAGACAGGCTTTTAATAACTAATTATTGCTGTTAATTTATTTCATTCAAACAAGCTCATAAAATACAAGGTAACTGACAGGCTTTTGGCAACTAATTATTTTATTCAAACTTGGCATTAGTCAGAAATAAGAATAATCTTGTATACATCTCAACATTTTAATTTCATTTATTTATTTATTTATTTCATTGGGTGGCAGGGGGGCAGTAAGGAAATTCAAAATATTACTAATTTACATAGATCTGCAAAAGAATGTAGTCCCATACATAATGTCATTCAATATTGCAACAGTTTCCCATGATTTGAACAAGTCATCATCAGTAAAACTGTAATAGGTTACCACAAATTGAGCAGCTAGTCCCACTTGTTTGCTTTTCTTATCTTGAGTAAATCCAGTTAGAGGAGATTTACATTCCTGAAATGTGATAAAACATCTTGTAAACAAAGATTGACAAACAAATCCCCTGACAAATGATCACTTAAGAGTATCCGAAACCAACAATGCTTGACAATTAATAGTCACGTTAGTAGTATTGGCATCAATCACTGCATTTTTGCTACAATGCCAGCTTGTAACTTCAAGTTACATACCTCAGTTGTTCCAGTATTTTACAACTTACCCAGCCTTTAAATGGTCTAATTTTCTTTAATGATAGAGTTAACTTTAGAATTACATATGTCCTGAAATAGATTGTGAGAACATACATGTAACACATGATTTCTTTCTTTTATCAACCCAAAATCCATCCCATTGGTCAAAGAGTTTTGTGTTATCTTAGTGGAAATTTGGAATTATGAGTTTTAGAGGGTTGAAAGGGATTGGTTTGTATTCAAGATCAAACTAAAAATTTTCAAAGAAAGTTGCATTTTTGTTGCTTTTGTTGATTTCAAAACATGGTTGGCTATCACCAATCAAAAACTAGGCAAGTGTTCAATGTTCAATTTAGTTAATTTATCTATACTGGCCATGTGGTTAATGAAAAATTAATGCAACAATAATGCCAAGCACTAGTTGCATTACTGCAAGTGCCACAAAAGCCAAAAAAGTATGTCTTACCCAATTTGAAAATACTGTATGTGAAATAAACAAAACTGTAACTAGTCAGTAGGCAATTTTTCCAAAAGATGTCAAAGTTCATTAATGCAACACAACAATCATGGTCAAAATTATATCTGTACAGGATGCTGGTTTTAAAGGTATTGGCTAACATTTACCACAGTTAAAAAAATCTGAGCCGCATGATTCCCCATGCTACCAGTGTCTTTGATGAGGTCTAAAAATGAAGCCCTGAAAAAACTGTATATCTAAATGATTATTTAGTTCTTTAAAAAAGTGAAAATCATAAGTTGACCAGATTCACTTGCCCATTTCCTCCCATAGACTTACTGTGTGTACACCTAGATTAATAAAACTCGCCCCAAGTTTTATAGTTTATTCATGTATAACTTGCCATTGGCAGTGTAACTTTCCAAACTTTTGTATTCTAGGGTGTTTGTCCATTTGAACACTACTATGTAGCTCAGATATCAAAGTTTGACAATTTTTTAAATTGAAGCTCCACAATGTTAGCCTATCACTTTAAAAAGCATTTCCTTGAATTCTCTGTTAGACTGAAAGCTGCCAGCATAGAAAGTACATACAATAGAGCATAAACACCAATGCTGCTAGCAGAAAATAAACTTATTAATTACACGCCTAATTGATTTTTACGTATCTGTGCTAAATTTCAAAGAAATCACTTAAATAGTTAATCTCACCTCTTTTATGACAGATCCAAACGACTCGCTGGCTATCCTCCCTCTGCAGTTATTACTGTTGGTGTTACTGCTGTTATTGTTATAGCTGGGTGTGTTGCTAGGTGACCAGGTGGGAGGAGAAGAAACTGTGGAGAAAATCAACATTTTGGCAAAATATTATTAATGATACTCTTGGGAAATTTAACTCTTTTTTAACTCTTTTTTAACTCAAAAGTTTGATCCAACACACCTTCTTTCTACAGTGTGTATCAAAAAAGTGTTGAGGGAAATTTCCAACTACATTTGTTATAGAGATACATGCAATACTGTACATTAGTGTTGCACGACTTCAGCATTTCAGAGAGTCGACTAGTCGCCCACCAATAGTCGCGACTCCGACTATTAGTCGACTATCGGTGTTCAACGTCTTGGGTGTTGCAGTCGGAGTCGCAGTGAGTGCAACGTATACGGCAACACATGTATGATAGCATTGCACGATTATAGGCTGATCCAAGTACATTTTGGCAGTCCTGATAGATTATGGCCGATTCACAATAAAAAACGTAAAGGAAAAGAATAAAGAGTCAAAAGATCAAGCAGCCGTACACATACACAATGCCATCATTTCCCATGACATAAATTGGTAGTTCTGTTCAATTTTTACGTCTTTTGACTCAGTTTTTAATACAAATTAACATGTGATAAAAAGTCGACTATTGCGTTGCGATAGTCGGAGTCGCGACTCCGTGTAGACAGTCGCGACTACCACTTTTCGCGACTTAGTCGTGCAACACTACTGTACATGTAAGTACAATATCCCTAAAGAGCAACTTTTCCACTCTCCATTGATACCTCACTTGCATCACTGGTGTCATGCATGACTGAGTACTTTGCTCTTGAAGAGAACAATGTCAAATCACCCTTTTGGAAGTTTTGGTCAATGGATGAAAGACTGAAGACACTTATGACTAGATTCAAGTTTTAAAGATGAGAGGTTATCTTACAGTTTATTGCAATATTTACCAAAACTTGCTAAAAGTGTGGCATTGTTATCCTCAAGAGCAATGTACTCTGTCATGCATGATGCCAGCAATGCCAGTAAGATTTCATAATAAAGAGAAAAGTTGCACTTTATGGATATCATACCTATAGGTCTAAATCTCTATAAAACTTTTTCCTACAAACTGAATACTTTTCAACAACAACAAAATAAAAGTTTTGTGCAACAACATTGTGTAGTTTGTATTGAACAATTGTGGTAACCTTTCTTTTGCATCATGTTCAGCTATAACCCCTTCAGTACCACATCAGATTAACGCACACATAAAGTCTATAGGCTTTTGTTACAATGGTATGCTGAGAGTTAATAATTACAACCAAGGAAAGAAAATGCCTTTAAAGCCATAACCTGACCACTAAAATTACAGAACTTTGGAATTTACCACAGAAACAGGTTTTTGTGTATAAATAATTATGTTCACATTTTGAAAATAAAATATATCAGGATCATTATCCATGTAATTCTATCTCATGTGAAAAAAAGTTAATTTGATACAAGCTTGTACTCAATGTTACATGTATGTTTGAAAAAATGTTTAAATCATTAACATTGTAAAGAAACTGATGAAAAAATTGCTTACATGCAAAATGCAAAGAGATGTCCCTTAAATTTCCAATTCATTTAGTTTTTATTGATTATTTATTCTCCTTTTTTAATAAGTCATCAAGCCTTCATGAGTAAACTGGGCATTCAAGACCACTACTTCTTAAATCTATGATCCTATTTTGAGAAGTCACTGGCTTGATTACAGGTCCATCTCACAAAACTGGCTGACCAAGTTAAATTTTCTGGAAGTGTGCATTATATCAAATCATAGAATCTTTCTCTGATCATAAAAGCTGACAAGACGCAAATAAAAAAGAACACTAACCAAAATAACAAAAACAAGAGCATGGAGCCAGTGTCAATTATCCACCAATGGGTACACATGGTCTTTCCGTTTGATTTATTACCATACACCGTTTACTTTGCAAAGTTACAATATTTTATCCCATTTTTATGCACAGCCATCATACATGTTCATGCAGGCATGCTGCGAGGGGTTTACACAGATTCCTACAAATTATATCAGTAGCTGTAACCTAGTTGAACCCCCCATATGAAATATGACACACTCCAGAAACAACCCTTTCACCTGAATGTGCAATACTAATAACAGTCCAAATTTATCTCTTATTGCTCCAGGTATATGACAAAATAATCTTTCAGCCGAAATGCAGTGACATGAACGAACTCACAACATTTTTTTCCTGAGCACCTACTGTACGATATGTCATACAGCCACCCCATTTCCTATCAACACAATATCAGATTTGGGACATTGTTATTTCGCATTTTCCCCTCGCTGATCCAATTCCTTTCAAGGGATGTAGTATATAAACTCTAATAACTGCGAGCTAGCCCTCCTTTCTTTTCTTGTGATTCATCTGATCGGTATACAGCTTCTGTTTTTCTTCAAGTGATCACAATTACTCTAAGTAATTATTTATGAATAAAGTTGATAGTTGATTCAAGAGATAATCTCTGTGCTGAAAGCGCCAGAATGGAAAGTACATACAAAGAGCATAAACACGCAATGCTGAGCAGCAAAAATAAACTATTAATTACACCCTAATGATTTTACGTAAACTTGTGCCTAAATTTCAAAGAAATTCTAGGTTAAATAGTGTAATCTCCTCTCTTTTTATGACGATCCAAACGAACTCGCTGGCATATCTCGCCTCTGCAGTTATATAGTGTTGGTGTTACTGGCTGTTATTGTTATATGCTGGGTGTGTTGTGCTAGGTGACCAGGTTGGAGGAAAGAAACGTCGAGAAAATCAAATTTTGCAAAAAATTATTATGATACTCTTGGAATTAATTTAAGTCGTTTTGAAGATTACTTATTTAATTGATAACTCACCTTCCTTCCACATGATAAAAAAAGGATAGATTGATATCACTCTTTCGCACAGGGTCAAAACAAGATAGGAAAAATATCCCAACTAAATTATCATAGGATTTAATTAAGATATCCATAACGAGCAAACCTTTTCACGACTGAGGGGCCACTGTCATTACAGGTACCGAATGTGCATTGTACGGACTTTCAAAATGGCCCTAAAAAAGATACCTGAAAAGATACGCTAAACGAAGTATTTCAAGTCTGAAAAGAATACCCTTTTAAAGTAAACCTTATGTTAAATATAACGCTTTTTCCTGATTATGGCATTTGATAGCCCTTTCCATGTACGGAGTACCTCGTCCGACCGTGAAAAACAAGCTTTTTACTCGTTTTTTCTTTTCAACATGCGCATGTGTACACCTTTAATATAATGACAGTGCCCCCCCCCCCGCCCCCCCCCCGCCTTTTCAAACTTCCAATGATACATCAACTTTTATCACTG
>JZLH01S0093586.1:50581-69888 GCA_001188425.1 Eucidaris tribuloides | reverse complement strand
GTGTTATGCATGAACTCCTTGGTATGACAGAGTACTTTTCTCTTGAAGATGACAATGTCAAATCATACTTTTTCCAAGTTTTGGTCAGTGGATGAAAGACTAACACTGATGACTGGATTCATGATTTAAGAGGTAATTCTGCATTTTTTTGCAAGTTTTGCCAAAACTTGCAAAATTGTATGACTGTTCTCTTTAAAAACAGTGTACTCAGGCATGCATGACACCAGTGATGGAGTGAGGTATCATTGAAAAGAGAAAAAGAAAATGTTGCACTTTATGGATATACCTGTAGATCACTATAATATTTTTTCGTACATACTGTTTAGCTTTCAACAGGAAAATAAAAGTATAGTGTAACAACATTGTGTAGTTTGGATTGGACCTTGTAGTAACCTTTGTTTTGCATCATGTTCCACTTTCAACTTCAGATCCCTTTGAGTACCACATCAGATTAACACACACACAAAGTCTATGGGCTTTTGTTACAATGGTATGCCGAGAGTTAATACTTGCAACCAAATAATATGCCTTCAATTAAAATCCACAACTTGACCAGCAACAATACAGTTGGAACTTACCATAGAAACAGGTTTTTGTGTATGAATTATCATGTTCACACTTTAAAAATAAAAATATAGGGATCATTATCCGTACGTGATTTGATTTTTTGGGGAAAAAAGTTTATTTGATACAAGCTTTTCCATTAACTAAATAAAGTTTTGCTATGTACTCAATTTTAATATGTGTTTGAAAAAATGTTGCAACCATCAAGATTATAAACAAACTGATGAAACATTTGCTTCCATGCAAAATGCAAAGAGATAACCATTAAATTTTCAATTCATTAAGTTGTAATTTGATTATTTATTCTTCTATTTTAACAATTCATTAAGCCTTAAGTTTTTAATTCATTTAGTTTTTATTTGATTATCTGTTCTCCTTTTTTAATAAGTCATTAAGCCTTCATGAGTAAGCTAGGTATTCAAGACCACTACTTCTTAAATCTATGATCCTATTAGGGAAAGTCACTGGCTTGATTTTAGGTCCATCTCACAAAACTGGCTGACCAAGTTAAATTTTCTGGAAGTGTGCATTATATCAAATCATAGAATCTTTCTCTGATCATAAAAGCTGACAAGAAGCAAATGAAAAAATCTTCATAAAAAAACACTAACCAAAATTACAAAACAAGAGCATGGAGCCAGTGTCAATTATCCACCAATGAGTACACATGGTCTTTCCGTTTGATTTATTACCATACACCGTTTATTTTGCAAAGTTACAATATTTTATCCTATTTTTATGCACAGCCATCATACATGTTCATGCAGGCATGCTGCCAGGGGTTTACACAGATTCCTACAAATTATATCAGTAGCTATAACCTAGCTGAACCCCCAATATGAAATATGACACACTCCAGAAACAACCCTTTCACCTGAATGTGCAATACTAATAACAGTCCAAATTTATCTCTTATTGCTCCAGGTATATGACAAAATAATCTTTCAGCCGAAATGCAGTGACATGAACGAACTCACAACATTTTTTTCCTGAGCACCTACTGTACGATATGTCATACAGCCACCCCATTTCCTATCAACACAATATCAGATTTGGGACATTGTTATTTCGCATTTTCCCCTCCGCTGATCCAATTTCCTTTCAAGGGATGTAGTATAATTAAAATCTAATAACTGCGAGCTAGCCCTCCTTTCTTTTCTTGTGATTCATCTGATCGGTATACAGCTTCTGTTTTTCTTCAAGTGATCACAATTACTCTAAGTAATTATTTCTGAATAAAGTTGTATAGTTGCTTTTATTGGACTCACTTTTTTTATTTAAATTGCACATTATTAGATTGTGATCTGCCAAAATTACTCTACAGAAGAATGTACTGACACCATCTGTAATGTAAACATATCAGTCTTTATTTTTCATAACACAAAATTACATAAATCATTCTCAGTAAAATTAAACCACTAAGTACTCAAAATATTGAAACAAATACAGATACATGTTGTTTTCTTGAAATGGTTAAACCCATTATTACTACACACAATTTACAGTTTCAATTTCTTTAAAACACAAAACAGCTCTGCCCAGATTTGAACTTTATTTGATCATAAAATCAGAGGATTTTTGCATGAGACATTACTGAATTTAAATTTGTTAAATGTAATTTCACCAGGTTACTAGCTATCCAACAGATACATAAACTCCCTATTGGAAGATAGCATTTGTTGCAACATCTCAATAACATTTGGTCAAATTTTCTATGAAATTACTATGAGCGCATGATGCATAAATCCTTGGTTGTCCGGCAGAAGGGGCCTAGCATATATTTCTGGCAGTAAATTTTCTCTAATTTGAGAAATATTGCCTTATTTGAATTCGTACTTAATAGACTGACAGAAGGATCTAAAAATATCACATTACTTTGATTTCATGTGAAAAGAGCTAATGGTTTGTAAGTTAGAGACAATTTAGTGTTCAGACCCTTCTGCCGGACAACCCATGAAATATGCATTCACACACGTGTGTAAAATTGCAAACAAATCTTCACATTAATTTGCATGGAAAATTATACATGGCTGTCACTGAAGATAATATTTCTGTTGTTGTGGAAGTCATTTATAAATCGACTCTGTAATAAATGTTACCCTTTTGTCACAAACTGAAGATTACCAAATGAGGAACAATACCTTTAAAAAATACCCAATAAATGTGAATAACAATATCGATTGCCCACTTTCCTCAGACAGGTTCAGATATTTTTTTCCTTTAGTACAGCCACATGCCTCTCTCCCTCTCTCTCCAAGGAATGCCTCACTTTTTGTGTGGTATTCCTACTTAATTTCCTCTCCACAGACCTTCGTAATGTCAAAGGTCACTGTCGGCATGTTGGGTATTGACATAAATGTACTCATCATCAGTCTGTGGTAGTTAGAGGTGGGTGGGTGTTGACATGCGGGTAAGATGGGACGGGTACATTTCATGTTCCACCAGCATTCTGATGATGCACACTATGGTCGCTTGTCTGGCAGAAAGGCCTTAGAATATGTTCCCGGCAGAAGGGCCTTAACACTTAATTTTCTTTCATGTTCCACCAGCATTCTGATGATGCACACTATGGTCGCTTGTCTGGCAGAAAGGCCTTAGAATATGTTCCCGGCAGAAGGGCCTTGACACTTAATTTTCTTTAATTTGAGAAATTTTGCCTTATTTGATAATTGCACTTAATAGACTAACAGAAGGATAGGTGGGTGGGTGTTGACATGCGGGTAAGACGGGTACATTTCATGTTCCACCAGCATTCTGATGAAGCACACTATGGTAGTTTGTCTGGCAGAAAGGCCCTAGAATATGTTCCCGGCAGAAGGGCCTTAACACTTAATTTTCTTTAATTTTAGAAATTTTGCCTTATTTGATATTTTCACTTAATAGACTAACAGAAGGATCTAAAAATATCACACTACTTTGATTTCATGTGAAAAACTCCAATGGTTTACAAATTAGAGACAACTTAGTGTTAATAGACCCTTCTGCCGGGAAGATATGGTAAGGACCTTTTACTGGACAGCCATTGATTACATAGACACAGACTTTGCTGGCATGATAAAACCAGTTGTATCTCAATTTTTCTTGAAAATTAATCTTTTAGCTAGACAATCAGAATTTGATTTGTCCAAGTCTAATATGTCAAATCTAAAAAAAAAGCCACTGTCGCCAGGTAAAATGATGACTATCCCATTAGTTACTGTATAAAGGCAGCCATGTTTTTGTTTTTGTTTTGTTTTTTGTTTATTTTGCTGTCCTTAACAAGTTTTGAGATATATGTACAAGTTTTGTCCCTCAAGGGAAGATATACTACACATCCCTTTCATCTTCCTACATTTTGCTTAAAAATTTGAAGATAACGTATAAGCTTTTTTACTATTTATTGGTACCACATAAGCAATCTAAAATCTTATCAGCATGTTCATTATACAATCAGACACTTCAAAAATTACATAATTCTATGTGCAACTGACTGATGAATCTGAAGTTACATGAACTTGACTTTTCATTCTCTGTTTTACTTTCATTTTTCTTTTCAGTTCTCAAGTTCAGAATTCTTTTTTCCATTAAAATGCTCCCCCAATATTTCTTGGACGTGTTCCAGTAAATCATATTCATACTGTATTTTCTTCAGGATAACATTTTCTATATTTTTCAACCAAATATTTTGGATTTATTCCAGAAATTTCCGAGAATACATATCCTGAAAACAAGCATGATAAATTATGTTTTAAACTTTTGACAATTTTGAAACATTACATAAGCCCTATCTTGACAGCTCTTCACTAACAATTTATTTGGACTTTATCTTAGCTTTACATGTAAAGGTCCATTAACCCCTGTCAGTGGTGATCACACCAAAGTTTGTGACATAGACTATTTTGGTAAAGTTATTGACATGTTTAACGAGCCTATATCGGGCTACAAAAATGTCAGGTTTTAATGACTGACCTTTCAAGCCAATACAAGGTCACTCGTCAGTGACTAAGCTGAGATTTGTAGTCTGCGATTACTCAAAATATTTCACCAGTAAATAAGTCACATTTCAATTTTGTGATGAAACATGCTAATTCAATTAATTTGGGGTCAACTCTATTCATAGCATATTTAATTAACCAGTATTTGGTGAATGTACACTCTTCATGAATTTCAGGACACATAAACAAGTTTCACTGTTAAATGATTACAAAATTACAGCTATTTAGTTTTCATTTCAGTAGATAAAATTACATAAAAGCAACTCAAATGAATTATTCATTTGCATTCAGAATGCCTTCTGCAGCCACAAAGGGAATGAATTATCTGCAAACTGTTTGCCATACCAATATCAATCAAAAATTTAATGACATTCCATATTTCTAACACATGCACTATCAAGAAGAAAAAAGTAAAACATTTTGGCCCACTGTCATGTACGAAATTATATGTAAATCAATAATTTGATCGACACCTCACCATCATACTAGAAAGAACATTGTTGTGATTAGCACCTCAATGTGTACCTTCAAAAACAAAAATGTGTTATCACAGTGGTGATTATTTTACCCCCTCGGCCTGAAAGAAAATGAATAACTATTGATTTTGTCAATATGTGTATGATGTTATTTCAACATCAGTTCTCTCTCAAGTATCTCTTAGATATTGAAATACATGATTACATACTTACTTGTATAAATTAGTTCAGTACTAACAGTGATATGACCTTTAGTTTTATTACCAAGATACTCATAATCAATCTTACAAAACTTGTCAAAAAGTTCTTGATGTAACCCCTAGCACATGCAATACAAGTGTTAAAACTTCTTTTAACTCTTATCTTGTCGCTGGTATAATTTTGCGCCAAAGATTGTACCCTAAATATAAGCGCCAATAACTTTAAAAGTATGAAAGTGATATAATTCATTCTTTTATTTTTAGCAGTAGAGCCTTTCTCAAATCATTCAGAAAAAGTTTTTAATAGGTTTAGATTATTTTGCGTACAAAATTGAGATTTTATGACAGATTTTTGTTTGAAATGGGAAAAACGATCTTCCATGTTATTGTGGAAATCTATTGTTTCCAAATTCCAACTATATTACTTCACAAAATTTACTCTAATTTCAGAAATTTTAACAATCTTAGAATACAAATTACATGATTACAATTTTTGTACACTAAACTTTCCCCAACACACAACACACACATTGTAGCTGTTCAAAGTTGACACTGCATTCAAAAAGTTTGTTCAAATAGGCTCACAAGTTAAGAGTAAACTTTTTTAATTACATATTCCAAACTGAACTGTCAGTTCCCACAAATCTCCATTTCCTACACTCTGATGAAAAGTATGATACCATACTCAGTCCAGAATTAATATAGAGTGCTCTGTATGACAGCCAATTAACAATCATATCCCTTTAAAAGTTCAACTTATCTCTCGCTATTAACCTCCATACCTTTGGCTCATTTCTACATCTTATTTAATTCCATATTTCCTGTGTGTAATCAGGTAATTAAACGTTATCCATTTCACCTAGTACGCCCCGGTACACCACCACTTTTCAACCAACACTGCGGAAAAGTAACTATCTCTACACAAACAGTGAGCAGATATTTGTAAAATGAATACAGGGTAACAAATTTTTTTCACTACCGTATGTTGATGCTGTAAGTAAAATTGAAGTTATATGTGTTGTGTGGTGCATATTTGCGGCTTTGGCATGTTAAGACTTACAGTCAAAGTTCACTCTGACATCAAGTTGGTTTTAATAAAAGCAGAAAAATGAGAGAAAGATATAATAAAAGTTTCCACCAAAGAATAACAGAGTTATAAAGTTTCACAGTTTCGATTTTGTGACATCACATGCGAGCAGTTCCCCAATATGTCATTCAATATAAGTATAAATTGCTACATTTTAACAATTCATGATAACTGAATTTTTTTTTCAAAGAATCATGGATGAAATAATTTTTTTGATAATATATTGAATGCACAGTTAAAATCATTTTTTAACTTTCTGAGAAATGGCACTTTACGAAATTTATGTCACATAACAAATGAGGGAGCTGCTCACGTGTGACGTCAAAAAATATAAACTTTAAAAATTCATAACTCTGTTATTCTTTGATGGATTTTCAGTGTTTCTCTCATTTTTCTACGTTTATTGAAATCAACCTGACGTAAGAGTGGACGTCACCTTTAAGAAGCAGTTAACACTTATTTTGTCATGGTACACAAATTTATGGATCATTTTAAAAAATGTGGACATTCACTTGGCATCCACCAAGTACCACGATCAAGTGCATAAATATTTATTTCCTGAAATGCTAAACTCCTGACTCCTGAAGTTTAACCCGTATCTGTTTCAATATCTTCAGTGAACTTGTGAGTGCCAAGTTTGCCTGAGGCTTTTGTGTGACTATGGGGAGGATATTGAACAGATAACTCTAGACTCTTTGGCAAGGGAGAATTTGAACTTTTGATTAAAACAGTCGAGAGATAGACAGGAACACTGTGGGACATGTTTTACATATAAGAGTCAGAAACTGATCGGTATTTTAAGAAAAATATGAAGATGACCATGTCTTCAATTTTGGATAAGATTTCACATCAATCAACGTTCGCAGTCATTTCCACTCCTTTTTTTTTTTCAAATTAACCTGTTGACCAGAGATTCTGTAAATCTCCATAGACTTTGTACAGGGCCCATTTGCTTGAGTAAGCAGTGGGTTAACATTTTTTTTTTTAAGTTCAATTAATACAAACCCCAAGATATGTATGATTCCACAAGGACTTTAATTGTCTATATGTAATTGTTTGACACATTTTGAATGGCATATACAGACTTGGTGTAAAAAATAAACTGTTCCCTTCATTCTTGGCTTGCAATATACACGCATTATAAAATATAAAATTACGGGTACTGAACGCATTTTTAGTAACTCATGTACAAATAATATACAATATTATGTTGTGAATAACTGCTAGTTTTATCACACAAATACACACAAAATTACTATTTGTTGGAAAAGAAATATAATCATTTAACCCTACAGTACTACATGCACTTTACTACTTATGTTTGGTTATTATGATTTGATTAATTATGATTATGCATGATTTATCAAAACACTATTCACACAAAATGAAAATGAATTAAAAGTCCCTTCACAATTAAATGGTCATGCTAAAAGAGAGAAAAATACAACATGCTAACACACAAACTTTGTAAAACGCTTGTCTTTGCATGCTTAAACATTGTACATTCCTGTTTTCATTTCAAAGAGATTTAATGAGACATGCATCAGCTTCATTATCATGCTAAATTCATGTCTATCTCCCTCAAAAGTCAAAACTAATTCAAAGTGTACTAAAATTAAAGAAGAAGAAGGTGCCAACACTAAAGTAGTAGCCACAATTTTTACAAAGCATGCAAATTACTTATGTTAAGTCTTTTCATGCCAAAACAAAATAACATTCACATGCAGTCAACTTCTTTTTCTGCCCAGCCATTCTTGATTTCAACTATTGATTTTAACCCATTGGAGACTAAGCACAAAATATCTCGGGTTGGGATCTATGGAGAATGCATGTTATATCACAATCAAATTGTCTCCAATGGGTTAAGCCTTTACATGCCAAAATAATAGCTACAATCTACTTCCTTAAAGCATCATCACAGCCAAATCATTTCACATTTCAAACCCTCTCCAAGATGCCAAAAATGAAATTCACTTGTCCAACTTGCCTCTCCCCTTGGAAGGAATGTTGAGTTTATTCATCAGGAGTTGCTTGTTTTCCTCTTTCAGCTTTACCTCCACGTCCCCGTCTTTCGCTTTTGTATTCCACGAATTATTATCGGGTTTCTTATATAGATGCTTCAGTCCTTTTGGACGCTGTACGGGTGGATTACAATTAGAAGACCCACCACCATCGCCAAATTTGTTCATGATCTTGGCGATGCCGGATGATGGGCCTGATGCCGCTTTTGGAACTTTTGTTTGTTTGATTGGGGCTGGTATGGCTAGATGTGACGGCCGCGACAGTTTCGCCAGTTCCGGTTTTTCTACCGAATTGGTGACCGTCGCTGGATTTGCCCCCATTGCCTGGAGGAGCTGCATATTAATCATGTCCTCCAACATGGCGTCCGATCCTCGGGCACTTCCACCTGCTCCTTTCAACTTTCCCACGTTCGGCACGGCGATTTGAATCGGTTTCCCCTCAACGCTACCGCCGCCCCCACTCTGAATTCGCTCCAACTCCAGGTAGCTCTGTATGATCCTTGCACGACGAGATCCTTCGGGTCGTTTGACGACCTGGATTGCGGACAAGGCAGGATTCGCAGGCTGTGCGTGGGGCGTTTTCGTCGCATTCTGCTGGAACGGTTTCGGACACCTCTCCGATACTGGCCCCGGTTTGGGCCCACCCGATACTTGCCCTGGTTTGGAACCACCCGGTCCCGATAGTTGCTTTTTCTTAATTTCGCTTGGCAACAAGTTCTTCGCGGCATCCTCGCTTGGACTTTTCGTTGGAGAAAACATGTGAGGTTTAGATTTCACGGGCGGCACTGGAGGTTTCTTTTTCGGTTTAGGCACACTGCTCTTGTCTTGTTTTACAGGAGGAGTGTTACCATCATTGCTATCGACAACTTTTGACGGACTCTTTAACACTGGTACCTCATTTTCCACGTTGCTAGTAGTTTTATCCTCACATGGGGGATCATTTACACGAGCATCACCAACCACAGCATTTGTTGATCTATCCCTGCTTATTGTCTTCTCTCCTTTGTCAGCTGCGCTTAAATCCACTCCGTCAACACCGAGATCGGGCAAATCGACCAGAATGTGTAAATTTTCAGGAGTTTTGCCCCCTAAATCATCCCGATTCTGAGGTACTGTTTGTTCCGTGATAGGACTGGATTGAACTTTGAGCGGTGATGACCAGTTTTGGTTGCTACCATCCACCGCACGCTCGGTGACCCCGTCGCACATGGAATCCCGGTGAATTCCTGGAGACGATTCCCCATGATTTAAGGCATCCGCATCCTGTTTGACCCCACAGAAGTCAGACATGCCATTGACCTTTGACCCGGAGTGGTGTACAGTTTCATTTTCCAAGTTCTCCTGTAGTAATCCTCGAGTTGGTGGTGGTGGAATTTGCGATACATCCCCACAGTGATCTGTTGAAGAATGGTCTTGAGTCTTAGAGAGATTTTCTGATTTGGCATCGAGACAATTAGTTTTTGATGGCTCTGGTTTATTAAAACTTGTATTTGGGGAGGAATTTAAGGAAGAATTGGCAGAAGAATTAACCGATTTGACAGCGCTACTAGCTTTACCAAGATGGGACTCTACCGATGACATTTTACGCTGCAATTTGGATTTTTTGACACTAACTCGCTGGGCTCTCCTTTCAAATGTCTTTAAAGCTTCCAGAATTGTTAGCACACTATCGGACACGACCGCCTCACTTTCATTCTCCTTACCATTATCCAATGCATTTTTCTTTTTGATTGAATTTTTCAGCTTTTTAACAAACCTACTTTGTCTACGATCAGAAATCCCATTGCAATTCCTATTTCTGCTGTTTAGTACAGCATTTAATGAGGAAATCTTCTGAGCTATTGAACCAGATTTTTGTTGTTCACAATTTACGTCATTAGAATTAACTACAGACTCAACGTTAGCACTTTGGATCTGTTCCATAATTATACTTGACATATCTTCCTTGTCTCTCTCTGTTTTGCCATTCAAATGTGTTGATACTGGTGGTAAAATGGAACGCTTTAATTTGGTTTTTCCATTAACAATCTCACGACTATTAACTGCAGAATCATCTTGCTGTTGAGTATGTTTTGCAACTACGGTTGAAACTACATCTTTGTTTAATTTTGTCTCACTGCAAGTCTTTTTAGGTACTGGTGGTACAACACGAGCTTTGGACTTAGGTTTACTTTCCTGGTGACAATTAACTACAGAATCATCCTCTCCAGTATGGTTCGTAACTACACGTGCATTTGAAACATTTTTGTCTACCTTTGTCTCACCATTGAAATTCACCGGTACTGGTGGTGAAACGGGACTGTTTGAGTCAGCGTTTTCCTCAACAACCTCACTACACTTTTCTTCATCTAAATCACCAGGTGATGATTTCCGATCAAATTCATCCGGATTTTCAGTGATCACTCCAGTTTCCTCCACCCGAGGAACAGCGCTATTCTCAACTTTTTCCAAATCTACCTCTGGTAGAAACTCTGGAATATCATCCTGAAGCCCTGACAAACCATTTGTAAGAGTGCTATTCCCCACGGACATATAGTCCTCCTGATGCTCAGAATTTAGTGTAACTTGTTCGTTGGAGTCATCATCATCATCCCATGCACCATCATCAGTATCATCGCTCTTGGGGTCACTATTCCCATTGGGCGGAATCCTCATTATCTGGCTATGCTTCTCACCCATCTCCTGCATCTCTTCTCCCTCCTCTTGACTCCCCTTCATGCACCCAATTCCTAACTGATTGTTAACAGGATTTTCCTGCGACTTGGTCTGCGAAACGCATATCATCTGGAATTGTTCGATGGTCAGGTAATCGACTTGCTCCGTCTGCGGCGTGCGTCGGAGCTTGACCGCAATGTCCTCCAAGTCCCCATCTATGCTGAAGGTGTGATGGTCCGACACATCGGCAACCGATCTTGGAATGTCCAGTTCGTCAACCTCTCTACTGTCATCGCTGCTGCCAATACCGTTGATGTCTGGAAGGTAGATGTTTCCCAGACTATGTCCATTTTCGTATGTTTCATCTTCATCTTCCACATCATCATCATAATCTTCCTGACCGAGTTCTTGCTGTAACTTGGCTATCTGTTCGAGGAGCCCCAGACTCGTTTTCTGAATGTTCGTTATGCCGCCCCCTTCCCCTTGCTCATTGGGGTGCAACCTCCAGTAATCATCTTCACTATCATTATCTTCCACGTCATCAGGATGGATGCCAGCTACATCACATTCATCGAGGTCTGACGTACCTCTGACAGATGCACATCGAATGGTGAAGTCATCGTGATCACCACCACCACCAGATATGTCAGACAAATTTGGATAAAACTCAGATGGAGCGCCCATTGGGCTAAGAATATCATAAGTATCCGAAAAGGGTGTTGATGGCGATTCTAGTTGATCTGAACTAGTGGGAAAATCCACTAAATACATCATGTCGACTGTTTTACGACTTCCACTGTCGACTGAGCTGTGGAGGCTGGTACACAACTCTCCCATTTCCTCCTCCATGAAGAAGAGTTCTGGTTCCAAGTGGTCTTTTGTTTCTGCATCAGCCACAGAATTTGAGAGACCATTCGCATCGTATGTTTCATTCTGATCCAATTCCTCACAATCGCTATGATTTGATTCATCATCCAGACCATCTTCCGAGAAATCGGGCAAGTTCGGGATAATATCTTTGATCACTTCCTTTGTCAACAACAATTCCTCCTTCAGTTTTTCGTGAGTTGGACTCATATCTACCGAAAAATCGTTGGCATGTTTTTCCAGTCTGTCCAGCCGGTTGAGAGCCGTATCAACTTTCTGCTCGATTTTGTCCAAAGTCGACAACTTTTGCCAGATCTTCTGTAGCAGGTGAGAGTCTGGGACCACGTTTGCTGCAGCCATGGCAGCTGCCTCAGCCTTCTTGGGGTCCCTCTGTCGCTGGAACAGGTTACTGAACGTCGGGTCGGTACAGAAACTTGCATCATTCTGACTGAAAGCCTTGGACAGTGGACGGTGGGTTCCACTTCCAACAGCTTTTTTAACATTCTTCTGCATCGCCATAGTTACTGCATCCCGTACCGGTACTTTAATCGCAAATACGTTCACTCATGATTCCATATTTTAAACAATTCACTGAAGTAAAATAACAAATCAATCATATTTGCAGCATGTTTTACACCAAAGAATCATAAGTTCATCGGATGCAAGATCAGTAATCAGTGTTAATATGCCAAGGCATTATGAGTCTTCTCGTAGAAGTGTTACAGTGTTAAATAGACAGGTATTAATCCAAGCGCAAAATGTTTCCTAAAGTAACACAGGCACAATTACGACAACCTCCTTCACCTACTGCAAGTACTGTTGAAGTTACAAAGTCGTTAAGGTTCAGACAGTATACATACATCCTGTTTTGCACGATTCAAATGACAACTCCATGATCACTAGTCACACAACTCTCCGATCAGACTGACCAATGACGGCACCCCGTGAGCACCCCGGTCATGAGGCACTCTCACTGACCAATCACGGTGCTCGACACACATTGACTCGAACACATGCAGCTGACCTGACACAGTTGTGTCATGTGTATTTACATATGCCTGCACACGCTGTCAGCAAACAAATGCTTGGCAATAATCCATGCACGTCTATTAATAAGCCGAGGGGGAGGGGGATCTCGCTTTAAAAGGTCGGGGAAATTCAGCCTCTCCTTATTTTTAAACTCTACACAGCTGATTTACTTCCTCTATCAAAGTACTTAATGATGTCAATTACATCATACATACTTTCCATCATGAAGTAATAACAGTTCTTGAACTTTTGGCCTCAAACTTCTTTAGACTAATTCCCAAACTCTTTGCTTGAATTTACATTATGTTCATCACCAACCAATAAACCCTAATAAACCCATTCAACAAATTTTCTGAAAATAAACATTTACCAAATTAATGCATAACTTTTTCTTGCCAAGAACTTTTTGAGGTGGATGGATCAGTCACGAGGATTAAACTCCCATTTCATGACACATTTCAACAGACACACACACACACACACACACACACACACACACACAAACAAGATGCACACATTGAAACCTGAAACAAGTGAAATCACACATACATCAAGAAAAACAAATCTTAAATTAGTGCCATTCAGATCTGAATTTGTAAAATTGTCAGGTGGTCCCAAACCTGATCACATGATCTGGCTAATGTCACATGATCACAATACAGCAAACACAAGGTACCAGATATCAAGCATTTTTCGCATTGTCAGGTTTTTGTTCTCTGGCTTTCCTGAATACCGCAGTGACAAATCGACTGCACCGACTCGTGACTGGCGATGTACAACTCATGACATACTTGACGAACGACCCGATCATCAGAAAGGCTCAGGATGAGTCATGGCTGATATCACAGCGGGTTTAACTCCCTGAATCCAACCGTTCCACATAACAAAACTCACATTAAGAGCCATTAATGCACGACAAAAATGGCACGGCCGTGCAACCCAGGCATGCCAAAAACCATGACATCACACATAACGATCTGATCCACTCATAAGTCGCCAGCGATTTCCAATGGTGCACGACAAACGAAGACAACTCCAAATCATTAACTCCCCAAACTTTTCACTTAAAAGTTATTTTAAAACCCGGCGAGATCAGGAGTCAGTCGCGGAGCACGTAGATGTAGGATCACAAGATGAGCCGTGCGCGAGGAGTTTCCCCCCTCGCGGTGGCGACTGTCAATTTGGGTGTGTTTCCCCAACGACTGATATCTGATGTCTGTGTGTGGATGACTGGCAGGATGTACCGAACTGTCATGACGTGAGGGGACACCGAAGAAATGTGATGCACCCTATCAAATCGGTGACTTCACATGACCACACAGACAAACATACAAACACATCCTTTCTTCCCACAAGGGTCCCTATCAGCATACGTGTGTGGTTTCCTCTTTTTCAAGACGAACTTCTCAGACTGAGGACCTACATGTATGATTATTCTTTTTCTTAAATATTAACTCATTCAGATAAAATCTAAATATTGGGCTTCCCTCCTTGTTGATGACAGCTTTCCCAGTCTGAAATCAGAAATAGCAAACCGTGGAAGAGGGGGCTATTTCTTCTTACTCTAGGCTCAAGGGCTCTAGTTAGTTTGGTGTTGTCTGCAATTGTGCTGTAACTATGTATAATGCAGCATAACAGCATAAATTCACCAAAACTCGAATATGAACTTAAGTCAGCTCTCTTAATAATTAACAAACAGTAAATTGGCTACCAAAGACAAAAAAAACACCGAGACTATCATGCACATTCATAATGAAATTGACCACATTAACAATTTTGACAACGATGACAATGGCAATAACGACAATGACGGCAACAATAACATGGGAACGATCAAGCAATAAACACACACACATATTCTTCACCAAAAAATTATTTGACAGGGAAAGGCTTTTGCTGGACATGCAATGACATAGCAATGGCTGAGAAATATGTTTTTCTTGTTGCCCCCACCTTTGTTCTTAGCTCTTGAAATATCAAAGTGTTTTGTATCATAAGACACTCACTCTATTTGGGACCTGCCAAGTGACAACTGTTTTTAGGGGTGAGGCTTCTCAAAATTGTTGGTACAAGTACAAGACATGGCATGGAATGTTGAAGACTGCCCTCTCGACCCCTCCCCCACCCCTTTTGGCATGAAAAATTGAAGACCCCCCCCCCCTCCCCAAATTTATGGCTATGCCACTGTTCACATGTGGGTACAAGAATGAGGCAAGGGGTGGTTGGTAATACGAGAGAAATAAGTGAGAAAGACAGGGGGAGCTATTTGGACTAAGTTCTTTGCCGCAGTACTCCATTTTTCATCTGGAACATCCTGAAACAGGTGTGCTTGAAAACACATGCTCGTAACGACTGGCGATCACTGATGACCAATGCTCATACGTCTGTTATCACTGATCCACCTTAATGAAGACACCATGGTTGTCAGGGTTACACAATCAGACAGCAGAATACTCCAAAACTTTAACTCTGTCAATACCACCATGAAGCTATCATGTAGTCCTCACTTGCTATTTGCCATTCATTGGTGGCAACCAACCAGTCAAAATTAGACAAAAATAACAAGACCCATCTGCTGTGTATATCAAACTTGAAACATGTTGCAAATTCTGAAAAATATGTATATATATATTAACCATCCAGTTTTTCACACAGTTATTTAAGAAAGAGGTATAATCATAGCTATCAAGATATTTGGATGTAATAACATTTATCTCCATGCTATTGTATCTGTTTATCTGAACATTTGTACATACTGTATTTTAAGTAAATTTATGTTTAATATGTTTAGATTTATGTATATCTTTTGTGTTTGGGGTGGGATAGAGTTTAGGCTTTTGTAAATTTCACTTAGTTTTATTTAGTTTAATTACTGAATTTTAAGTTTAGTGTAGTTTTCAGTTTAGTTTGTGTTTTGGTTGGGGGGGGGGGGTCATTGATATGCAGCGCAGCTACACAATATCAATATTTAACAGATCAACATCAGCATGATATATCATGATATGATTTTATATGTTTTTTGCTGTCAATTTAGAATGTTGCAGCACATAAGTCATTTGAAAATGTTTATACTTTACAATTTGAAGAAAAAATATCTGGTGTTTTGAGCAATATTTTGTGAGTAAAACTACACAGACTTTCCCATCCTTTGTTCTAATCGGGGACTACTTCAGTAGGATGCATGTTGTAATCTTGTCATTTACACATTTCTTACTCATAATAAGAGGTAATACAGATTGTATAATGTCACTGAATTAATGGCCTAAGGTTCATTCATCCCACAGGCACTCTTTGCTTTCATAAGGAAATCATTTAAGAGATAGTTTGGCCTGTACTTTCCCCACAAACATGAACATTTGTTTTGATTCTCCTACACAAGCGGACTGAAAATCACAAAGAATATGATGCAAACGAACTATGTTTATCTTTCATTTTCTTTGAAAGTTTAATGTATTGATGCAATGATAAAGGAAAGGTCATGACCAGGAAACTGTGTTAAAAAAATAACCACATCAAATAAAATTCCCATTGCATATGTGCCATTCCTGGAAATAAGAAACCAAACTTTAAGTTACTGTGGAACCCATGAAATAGTGGTTGGGAACTTGTTGGCAAAATCAAATTTGTCATTGACCATGTGTAGGGAAGATGTTCATGTAGTCTTAAAAGTCTACCATTAACAAGATTTTATCCTAATTCGACATAAATTAGACCACTCATTTCAGGGAATGATGCCTCTTCAAATCTTTTTTTTTTCAAAAGTAAAAAAACAAATTCAACAGAAATGACTGAAATGACTGGTCCCTTTCATTCATTTTACGAAAATGACTTTTTTGTTTTGAAATATGAGCTAGTCATCTAATCCTCATGAGAAATACATAAATTGCATTTAAAAAAAATGTGGCATTCAAACAACAGGTGTCACTGTTTTTCATTTTCAATACCAATTGATAATTTGATATCATTGTTACAGCCCCCTCCCCCTTTCCCCAAAAAAATGTCAACAAGAATGTCACAAATTTTGAAGTATGATAGATGCTGTCAGACTGTGGTTTCCATGTTGCCAGTATGTTTGCACAAGTAAACTTCAAATTTCCTGTGACTGACTTTGAGTTTGTCATCTCCCACCACCCAGTCCATGACAAAATTGAAATTTTGCTTCCTGTTGCAGAACCATGTCTGCTTGAGCCTCACATGTTTAATTCTATCAATTGGTTGTCACAACTGGAAGTCATTGTTTGGCCAAGAATCCCATAGGGGGAGGGGGTGCTCCAATTTAAAATTCATGTCTTGTGGTACAAAACAATTTGTTAATCAATTTAATGTTCTTGTTAAAAAAATTTCTGTTGAAAATTTGGTTAACACTTTGGGTGCTGGGTTGTTTTGGACTCGATGTGTCTAACCTTTCAAAAATGCACACATTTCTACAAAAATCCAAATGCTGTCGAGACAAAACATTTCAACTCATATAGTTGGTTCAATGTGTCTTCATCTTACGATGAATATCATTGGTAGGAACTTAGTAACGATTGTCATTCGAATTAAAAAGTATAGAACTGATTGTCTTCTCCGCGCACTAGTGGGCCAATAGCACCCAAAGTGTTTATAATGCAGCATTCATCTGCACAAAAAATAACTCATTTACTATCATATACTGTAAGCATACTGAAGGTATCATAATATTAGAACACAAATAAATAATTTTGGTAAATTACTTGCACTTTTACACCATTTTGGAGGCTGCATTTATCATATTTATCTTTCACACAAATCAGCCTCATCATGATACTGAAAAGTACCTGTAAAATATTCAATCATCAACTAAACTCCCCAAATTGTATTTTTTTTTTTGGGGGGGGGGGGGGTTTCCAACACAATATACATGTATTTCCAGATAAATGATTTTCAATCTGTGCTCTACAGATATCAACAATTTTAAAAACCAAAAGCTTGCAGACACACATCTGACACCTCGAATGCATCAACCACCTCAAGAGCTATTTATACCTCTCCAGATCTATTTATATCACTCCCATTAATCAAGTGATATTCTGTCTTTAAGACGTCGCATACTACGCACCGTAACTGTGTGATTTACGAAATGACCAACGAATATCGGTTCATCTGTTCAGGGTGGAGTCCCACACACTGACAACCACCAGGATATGCCTCATCCCAGCCAATCAAGACACTCTCACCTGTTCGGAATTCGAGTCGTAAGTCCTACGTCCAGCTCAAGTTGTAGAGAGAGAGAGAGAGAGGTATATATACAGGGTGGACCAGAAAAAATGCAACATATACAATCGTGAATTCTTCATCATCCACAAAATGTCTTTTTTTTTATTTCACTGGTTAAAACATTCTTTTCCAACAAAATGATACCATGATCATTGATTTTAATTAAGGCATTTGAATACTAAGGCTATTTTTCTGAGGCAATGTCATCCCCAAATTTCCTACTTTTTAAACTCGACTGATTCTCGGAACACCAAAATGTTCTCTCATTATAGCGTGCCATAGATTAAGCTACGCAGACAAACCGCAAGAATAAAAAATAAAGACAATGTCAGAAATTGCAGTTTTGTCTGCCCAGCTTATTTTATTACATGCTGCCACGCAAGAATATCTCAGTGTTCTGAGGATCGGTCAAGTTTAAAGAGTGGCAAATTTGGGAAAGACATTGCCTCAGAAAAATGGCCCTAGAATCCAGACGCCTTACTGAAAATCAATGATCATGGTATCATTTTGTTAGAAAAAATGTTCTCACCAGTGAAACAAAAAAAATGACATTTTGCCAATGATGGTGAAGAAATTAGTGATCGCAGGTGTTGCATTCTTTCTGGGCCACCCTGTATATATACCTGGATCAGACTTGCTCCACAAGCATATCACAGCAATTTGGGGTAACAGACAGACTGACAGACTGACTGTCTGTCTAGCATGATTTAAATGGGTTGAGAATGGCTCACTCCTGATAAGTGCTAGGCCTATTTGATAGCTTAATAGTTTGATTCTGGTTTAATAGCCACAAAATTCACAACTTTGAGTTTGGGTCCCTCTCTCCCGGCTCCAGCTTTAACACTTCGTTAAATCACTTTGTTTGAATATATTTAGTTCCTATTTCAGATAAAAGAATACCAATCCACAAATACAAAGTTCCCTTTAATTTTCTATGAAACAATGGCAAAGAAGATTAGATAGAGATGTATGATGAATTCGATTATTAATTTTGTGTGATAGATGTGTGTGTGTGTGTGTATGTGTGTATGTGTGTGTGTGTGTGTGTGTGTGTGTGTGTGTGTGTGTGTGTGTGTGTGTGTGTGTGTGTGTGTGTGTGTGTGTGTGTGTGTGTGTGTGTGTGTGTGTGTGTGTGTGTGTGTGTGTGTGTGTGTGTGTGTGTGTGTGTGTGTGTGTGTGTGTGTGTGTGTGTGTGT
>JZLH01S0093575.1:69006-80027 GCA_001188425.1 Eucidaris tribuloides | reverse complement strand
GAGCGCTAGTTGTGTGGGGCATGAAAGGTGGAATTAAAACTACATAGCAACTGACATGAAGGTGTTATTGAATTAGACTCAAATTTGGCACAATTAATTCACACACTTAATCCTTCTATTCAGCCAAGTTTCATTGTCTGGAGTTTTATACATTTCAAGTTACAATCAATTATCTTTTAGGATGTGTCTATAAGATGAGGCCCATTCCTTGGGGGTATTACTTGTTACAAAGTCTTCTCCACTATTTTAATTTACTCGCCTTTTAACTTGTCATTTTTTTCTTTCCAATTGTTTTAAGCTGATACAGTCTCTGCCATTAAATAGTTTAACTTAGCTCTGTGATGATACCAATATTATTGCGGGGTGACTTGTAGATTTTGCATACCAAGCAATTATATTCGGTCAATTTTGCGGCGATTCTCGGGGCAATTCTCGCGATGCGAAGATTGAAATCGGTGATTTTTTCCACCTGCCCGCAAAAACATGGTCTCGTTTATTTCAAGAAAAAACAGACTTTGGAATCACCTATGACCCTCAAAATTGGACAGATGATAGATTAATGTATGTACTTTTAGAAAATCCCAAAATCCGAAAATCGACCCCTCCAACCCAAATCAACTAATTTACCGATTTACGCAAAAACTCCCATTGCGACTTATTGATCGAAATGTGGTGACAGGTCACATATGTTGTCCTTGGAAGTAGACTAGTGTGGGAGTTGTCCTCAGGGGGAGCTGTCCTTTGGGGGACTTGTCAGGTGGGAGTCATTTCAAGGGGGAGTGGTCCTGTTTCGCAGACGTTAATATACAGTAGACTCTGCATAAGTTGACCTTACATAAGTCGAATAATCGCTTAATTCGAAGCATTTTTCAGACCAGAATATGCAAAAACATGTCTTATTTACATCTTGTAAGTCAAAATTTGCCTAAGTCGAACATATTTCTGTGGTCCCAAGAGATTTGACTTAGGCAGAGTCACATGTACAACCATTTCTCCGCATTTCCTTTTGCCATAGATAGGCCAGACTGAAATAACAGTCTCAATATCTCTATTTCAATTGAATTTTGTCTTCTCATTTATGCAGCAAATGAGAAACCCATTCAAGGCCAAGGCGAATCGAAACAAAACGAAGACGACGACCATGAGAGCATCGACGTCAGCGATGAGGAAGATCTCATCGTCGGCGACAAAATTAATATCGCGGTAGACTCCGAATCGGACGATGATGGCAATGCAGATACCGTGTCAAAAGCTCGAGATGCAAGGACATTCATCACAGAAAGAAGGATGAAATGAATGGTGTTCATGATGTTGATGATGATGACGTGATGGAGGAGGAAGAGGAGGGTATGAGACCAGAGGTTCAAAACATAACATCTCAAGATGCTGAGGACGTTCATGAGTCGCTGAGAAGACGCAACATCACAAAAGAAGATGATCTGGGCATAGAGGGGTAGAGTTTCTTTTGCATAGTAGCTAAAAACTGCTGTGCTGTTTTGTCTGTCTTATTGAGTTTTATAGAGATTATATGATCTCCACGTTATAGTCAGATAGACCAAGTGTCCGGTAGACCGATAATCAAAAAGGGTCCGGTAGACCGATTTTCAAAAAGGGCTAATAGACCGATTACTATCTATAGATACTATAGACCGAGGGTCCGATAAACCAATTATAGAATGAGTCCAATAAACCGATTATCAAAAAGGGTCCAATAGACCGATTAACAAAAAGGGTTCATAGACAATCATTGTTTCAGGCCCTGTTCCATAGTAGGTCAATCAGACCCTTTTTGAATATCGGTCTAATGGACCCTGTCCGATGATCAGACTATTGGACCCTTATCGTTAACACTTTGGGTGCTGGGCTAAAAATCCAGGTGTGTTAACTAGGGACTGGATTGTTTCGGACTAATGTGTATAACCTTTCCAAATTGTACGATTTTCTGTAAAATCGCAAATGCTATCAAGACAATACATTTTAACTCATTTATTTGCTTCATTGTGTATTCATTTTACGATAAATGTCATTGGTAGGAACTTCAGTGACATTTGTCATTCGAATTAAAAGATATGTATCCGATTGTCTTCTTGGCGAACAGGTTCGCCGATAGTACCTGAGTGAAGTCAACCCTGGGCGAACAGGTTCGCCGATAGCACTGAAAGTGTTAATAATGGAAAATCAGTCTATCAGACCCTCGGTCTATCAAACCCTGTGTATAGGACCCTTGGTCTATAGGGTTTCCCCGATTTTATTTACAATCTAAGTTATTAGGTTATTTATTTGAAATTTCAATTTAATCAAGGCATAGAGTCTCAGTCAAATCATTTATAAGAATCAAATAAAATGTAAAGAAGGTGCTACAAAAGTATATCAGGTCAAGAATGAAGATATCAATTTCACGACATTTGATATTTTGTGCCCTTACGAATACTCTCTGCAGCGCTCGTAATGCTAGTTTGGCTTTTTTTTGGGGGGGGGGCAGCACGGCTGATTGCCTTCTCCCTCCCCCCGCCCCTCCAAAAAGAGAAGAATAATCAAAGAAAAAAATGAATGAATGAACAAATAAGAGAAACAACAGAAGACCAGGGAACATAGAAAAGAAAAAAATAGTAAACAAAAACAAAACAAAAATAATGATAAAATTTATTATTACTGGCAGGGCTATGGTCTACATTCATCTGTATTGGATTGGCATCTTGATCATTATACATGTATTTGGGGGTGTGTAGTGTTTTTAGACATGTATATCCACACTTTTACATGTTTCAAATTGCATATCAGTGTGAGTGTATCTGATTTTCATTGATCGATAAATTTGCAATCGTACGAATGCTACATACTTTTTAACGCAAATAAATTGCCTGAACATGATATTTTAAAAACATGATGACTTTTCATATTACTAACAGTAACAGTTTTTATATTTAGTATTTACAGTGTGATGGAATGTTGATTGTCTTTGTATTGAAACATTGATTATATTGAATACAAGTCATTGGTTGTCAGAGACAGAAGGACTCTAACGGCATGTGCTTCCTCAGCAGTAAATTTTTTCAATATTGACGAAATACTTTTCTATTATTTGATATCATTTGCATGTACCACCCTACCGGGTACGATTGTACCCGCTCCGGCGTGCCGGTCGCGTTGTGCAGCCCTCTCTGTGGTTTAAAAATGTATCTTTCTTCAGTTATGATCGATGAAACTCGCATGCGTGAATGATTGCGAGGCTGATGCACAGTCGCCAACAATAAGGCATTAAACTTACGAAAAATAGGCGGTAAAATGAATTAAATGGTTATTTTTACCTTATATTCATAACTGTTTACATTTAATTTGTAACCAGGTCGTACAGTGCTGAAACAATAAAATAAATAATTCACAAAATGGCGATTTCTAGTTGATACACCTGGGCCGTATGGCCGTGTGTGCATCATTTGCACTTTATACAGACTGATAGAAGGACTACAAATTATCGACACTACTTACTTTGATCTCAATCGTAGAAAAAGACCCAAATGCGTTTTCAAGTTACGAGACAATCTATAAGTGTTAGGCCCTCTGCTGAGCGACATATGCTAGGCCCTCTTGCCGGAAAATGACAGTCTTTCTGCAATGAAAATTTTATTTTTACTGAAAGCAATGAACAATAATGGAATCTACCATAGTTTTACTTCCATGAATGACTGTCTTTTTAAGCTTTTGAAAAAAAAATCTGCGTTTTCTAACCAATTGAAAGTGACCAAGATACAGATTTCTCATCTCAGCAAAATCAAAGCCGTTCTCAACAGGTTAAGAAACATATTCTCAATTTTAGAAATGTGAAACTTAAGATACAAGAATACAGGATTAAAGATTTCAAGAAAAACAGAAAAATCCTTTTTATGACACAAAATGTGTGTCTTAACAGGTCAATTTATTTTACCAGAAGAAATGAACATTTAAAAAAAAATGGAATTTTAAAGAGGCAATTCCAGGAAGGAAACATGTATGTTTAGTCTGAATACCCATCCAAAATCATTTTTAATCATGTATGCATGTTGGTTTGGTTAAATTCTGCTTCCCCCTGAAGAGGCAAGCCTTACCCATGTACAACAGATTGAACAACACAATGGGCCGCGCGATTGCCTAGCCCTGCCTGAAAACGTGTGACGTTATATCGAAATTTTCGGAGTTGTGATGGTCGCCAGCCTATTAGTCAAAAAATGTTCGATATTTAGTGGAAACAAAATATAGCACTCTATCTGAATGCTTGCAGAAAATAACAAATAAGATTGATTTCACGCATTCAAATAATACTCATATTGTGTTTGATAAAACATGTTGTTAATTCAAAATTTTTAAACCAAAAATATAGCCGGTTGGCTGTCCACGGTGTACTCGCGATCCCGCGATCGTGTGTGTGCATACACGTGTGTGAATTTGGTATTGTGTGCGACATGCACAGCGAGCACAGGAAAATTACGCAACCAGGGATGGATGAATAAGTTGTAACGTAAACTAACACTAATTACATCGTGACAATCCGGCCCTTAAAATGCAATCACACACGTCTAGATTCTTTCATTTTCATCTCTCTAAACTGCAAACACGTAAAATATACATCGGTATAAACTGCTGATGACGGCGCTCGCCTCGGCGAAGCTCGCGTCCATGACACGCAAAATCAATGCCAGCACAGACGACAAATACGCGAAGTGGACCCAGATACAGCTCAAGCCTGGATGATCTGGATCGACAGCCTTACGGGCCCAAAATCATGAAATATCACCCAAAATATCACTTACCTATAAGCTTGTCAGTTTCAGCAACCCCCTTTTTACTGGATTCTCATCATTTACCAGCAAAGCCGATGTGGAAATGACATGAAACGCTCTGATGACGAGCTGACCTCTGCTCACTCTGTGACTTCCACACACGACACAGCCATTGGCTCGACTGCATGACACTAGACCACATTAATCCGATCATGTTCCAATGTATCGCGATAACTCTCTAAATCTATAGCAGATATCCGTTGTTGCATCTTCCAGGTTGCCTCTCAGGGTCAGGAATGTTATAAAAACCTGTCCACAATTTGTTAACTATTGATTCATGAAGTGAACCCGACATTGACATAAACCCTCGTGTCATTGACCGCCATAAACAATACACATAGTCGTGCATCGCGGCGAGCGATCGCCACAGCGCGGTATAGTTTGGCCTCGCTCGTACGTGACGTAATTTACGTCAACTGATATTGACCAGATTAGAACTTGATGTCCGCGCCCACGTGTGGCCACTCGCTGCGCGAAGTGAGTGAAAAGTGCATAATGTTTGGAGGCCCCCTCTATGCCAGAAATGCATTAGAAATGTCATATGTACTAAATTTCATCACTTTTTGTCGACAGGTATACTTATTATATCCAATGTTTTCATCCTGAAGACTTGCCCTTTAATCAAATGACTGACCCTAAAATTTAAAATCAAAAGTTAATTTTTACCAAATGAGTACTATGTTTTATTGATTGAATTATTTCAAAATATAATCAGTGAATTTGCAAAATGAGTGGAAAACATAAAACCCACGTAAATGTTAATCTACAACATTATTGGAATTGGAGATTAGATCACAACACAGTGTTCATTTTAAGAAGACAAACTTTTGTAAGTAGTAGTGTATGTATCTTTGTAAATATTCCATCTCCACTTATTTATTGATAGCCTAAACGTATGCTATCCACTGTAAAGTATTTAAAATTATCAAGAGTATTAAAGAGTCTTAAAAGCATCTTCAGGAGCAAAGGATTCAAATGTGCCGATACATTATCTTGTTATGTGTTTAATAATGGGTTTTTACGTGAAGCATCACTGCTACTGTGCGATGACGGGAAAATTTGCACCATGTTGCAACCCTGTGAAACCAAGTTGAGTATAGAGAGCAATCTGAATTAATTTTCCCGTTAGTTTTCCCAGCTATCTTATTGATGTCACAAAATGTCTATGATAACTCTCTTCAGCATGAGTTTCAATATATTCAGAGAAAATTAATTACTACACCATTGTTGGCACTTTAACTAGAAGTGCAATACTTTATTAATCTAATTATTAGTATCAGTTATCAATATTTTGCATACTGTTGTTTTCTTTCACTGTTTTGTATTTGAATGCATGGTAGGCTTTAATGGACTTCTGAAATTGTAAGTTTGTGAATTCTAATTGCTGAAGTGGTGAAAAGATATCTTCACTGAATGATGTGTTTCATTATTTATTGAATGTGTTTTAGAAGGAATTCCACCCATCAAAAAAAGTGAATTCTCAAATCACATTTTAATTATCGTTAGTAATTACTATATGATTATGATAATGATTGGTTCCTGTAAACATGTTTTATACCTGTACAGTTAGTATTTATATTGAGTGTACATTTTGTGAGTAGATGAATTGGGTACTAACTTTGTGTTTCTATTTATTACCGTACATGTATGTGCATGTAGTTACTTATTTACAAAGTTTGATTAGCATCTTACAAGTACCTACTATGGAGTGTAATTTGCGTTGAATTCATGCAAATAAATTATTCAACCGTTAAAAATTGTTTAACATAGCTTACTGTATCATTAATTCCTTTATGTTTACATTGCTGGTTTTATGATTGATGATGGCCACATGTCATGAACTCGCCGACTTTCGCGTTACATTCTTATTTGGGGTTTCACGACACCAGCTTGGATGTACATGTATCCATTTATATCTCAAGAACTATACCCTTAAAATAACAAAAGTATACATTCGTTTCAAAGGAGACTTCACAAGGAATCCAAAACTGCAACAAGAATTAACGAATAGAGATACAGTATTCAAGTTATGCCAATTTTAATGAGAAAAAAATATGTGCGTTATGGTTCACATCTTTAATACAATGTACCCTTTTGTATAAGGACACTGCAGAAAAAACAAACCGACAGACAGACACACATGCGCGCACAAACACACACACACACACACACACACACACACACGCAACATCATACGCCCAAAGCCCTCAATACCCGCTTATTTGTTAACCCGACATTGAATTTCATAATTCGGTATTAATTTCATTATTTCTCTTTTCTTATACAAACATCTCATGACCATATGGTGATGAAATTTATGCAGCCCATGACAACGTGAAATAAAAATCATACATGTATGTGTGTACAGCTGGGGGACAGACGCAGGCAGACTGGACAAAAACGGAAACACTATATTCCCCCACCCCCCCACGGGGAGAGGCATTGTTATTACAAGGTTAACACCATGCCCTTGTGAAGACGAAGAAAAAAACAAAACGTGTTACCATGGTTGATTTTCACGGTCGGGCGATGTACGCACGTACAGTGAAAAGCGTATCAAAATCGCCAAAATCTGGGAAAAGGATATACATGTACTTTTGACAGAGATTAAAATCAGAATGGAATACTTGTTCAGGGTATTTTGAGATTGGTTAACTTTAAAAGTGTATCTTTTTAGAGTTGAATACTTGTTTAGGGTATTCTTAGATCCACAGATAATTACTTGTTCAGGGTCCATTTTGAAAGTCCATACAAGAGCGTGGTGTACACCTTATAATGACAGTGCGCATAACATACGTACACACACAAAGAAAATCTAGGTCAAAAGTCCTCCAGTACCCAGTTATTTGTTAACCCAAGATCCCGCCCGAGAATGAATTTCATAATTAGGTATTAATGTCACTTTTTCCCGTCTTCAATGTATTCAAGTTCATAAATCCACTACCTGCGAAATTCTTGGAGTGATTCTTGAACAGTGTCATTACAAGGTGTACACCATGCGCGTGTATGGACTTTCAAAATAGACCATAAACACGTAATTGAAAGTCGATCTCAGAATACCCTAAACAAGTAATGTAATTATCGGCGATCTCAAAAGATACCCTTTTGAAGTAAACCTTCTGTTAAAACTATACCCCTTTTTTTCCGTAGATTTTGGCGATTTCGATTACACCTTTTCAATGTAACGCGCGTACATCGTCCGACCGTGAAAAAAAAACCTTTTACTCGCGTTTTTTCACACGCGCATTGGATGTAACGTTGTAATGACACTGCCCCCCCCGCCGGGGGTGAATGCATGTCTGCATCATATTTGCATTACATAAATGAGGAAAAATCCGCCCCAGTTATAAATAAATCCCTCACAGAATTTGCTACTTCCTAGCTTTGTATATGTACCACATTGATATATTGTGATTTTTTTTTTTTTGTTGGGGGGGGGGCTGGGGGGGGGGAGTGGTTTTCACATCGTAAAATATCAAGTTGCTCGGTAATGTGCCACAAACCCGAGTCTGTCACTGTAGTGCCCTTTGTGTGATTGGGGGGGGGGGTGGAGTGGGGTGGGGGTGGGGAGTGGTTACCACATCGTCAAATATCAGTTGCTCGGTAATATGCCAACAAACTTGAGTCTGTCACTGTATTGCCCTTGTTGTGATTGGGGGGGGGGTGGAGTGGGGTGGGGTGGGGAGTGGTTACCACATCGTCAAAATAATGCAGTTTCTCGGTAATGTGCCAACAAACGAGTCTGTCACTGTAGTGGCCCTTGTGTGATTGGGGGATGGAGTGGGGTGGGGTGGGGGGGGAGTGGTTACCACATCGTCAAATATCAGTCTGCTCGGGTAATGTGCCAACAAACTTGAGTCTGTCACTGTATTGGCCCTTTGTGATTGGGGGGGGGGTTGGAGTGGGGTGGGGGTGGGGAGTGTTACCACATCGTCAAATATCAGTTGCTCGGGTAATGTGCCAACAAACTTGAGTCTGTCATGTATTGGCCCTTGTGTGATTGGGGGGGGGGTGGAGTGGGGTGGGGTGGGAGTGGTTACAACATCGTCAAATATCGAGTTGCTCGGGTAATGTGCCAACAAAACTTGAGTCTGTCCACTGTATTGGCCCTTGTGTGATTGGGGGGGGGGTGGAGGTGGGTGGGGTGGGAGTGTTACCACATCGTCAAATATAGTTGCTCGGGTAATGTGCCAACAAACTTGAGTCTGTCACTGTATGGCCCTTGTGTGATTGGGGGGGGGGTGGATGGGTGGGGTGGGAGTGGTTACACACTCGTCAAATATCAGTTGCTCGGTAATGTGTGCCAACAAACTTGAGTCTGTCACTGTAGTGGCCCTTGTGTGCATTGGGGGGGGTGGAGTGGGGTGGGGTGGGGAGTGGTTACCACATCGTCAAATATCAGTTGGCTCGGTAATTGTGCAACAAACTTGAGTCTGTCACTGTTGGCCCTTGTGTGATGGGGGGGGGGTGGAGTGGGGGTGGGGTGGGAGTGGTTACCACATCAGTCAATATCATTGGCTCGGGTAATGTGCCAACAAACTTGAGTCTGTCACTGTAGTGGCCCTTGTGTGATGGGGGGGGGTGGAGTGGGGTGGGGTGGGGAGTGGTTACCACATCGTCAAATATCAGTTGCTCGGGTAATGTGCCAACAAACTTGAGTCTGTCACTGTATTGGCCCTTGTGTGATTGGGGGGGGGGTAGAGTGGGGTGGGGTGGGGAGTGGTTACCACATCGTCAAATATCAGTTGCTCGGGTAATGTGCCAACAAACTCGAGTCTGTCACTGTAGTGGCCCTTGTTGCGCAACAACGGCCACTACATGACAGACTCCCGAGTTGTTGCCACAGTTACCCGACGAACTGATATTTGACGATGTGGTAACCATCCCTCACCCACCCCACTCACCGCCCAATCACACAAGGGCAAACTACAGTGACACGACTCAAGTTTGTTGGCACATTACCCCGAGCAACTGATATTTGACATGAGTTTGTGACCACTCCCACCTCCAACCCACTCGCACCAGAGCCCCCCGCCAATCACACGGCCAAATACATGTGAGCAGACTCAAGTTGTTTGCGCACATTACCGCTGCCGAGCAACTGATATTTAGTGAGATGTGGTAACTCACTCCCACCCACCCACTCCACCCCCCAATCACACAAGGCCAATACAAGTGACAGACTCAAGTTTGTTGGCACATTTACGCCGAGCAATACTGATATTGTGACGAGTGGGTAACGCACTCCCCACCCCCGACCCCAACTCCACCCCCTCCCCCCCAATCACCAAGGGCAACTACACGTGACAGAACTGACAGTTTGTTGGGCACATTACCCGGCGAGCAACTGATCATTTGACGAATGTTTGAACTACCCACCCCCAACCCCACTCCACCCCCCCCAATCACACCAAGGGCCAATACATATGACAGACTCAAGTTTGTTGGCACATATACCGAGCAACTGATATTTGACGATGTGGTAACCACTCCCCACCCACACCCCACTCCACCCCAGCAATCACACTAAGGGCCACTACAGTGACAGACTCAAGTTTGGTTGGCACATTAGCCGAGCAAAACTGACTATTTTGACCGAAAATGTTGGGTTAACACCATCTCCCACCCCTACCCACTCCATCCCCCCCCCCCAATCAACACAAGGGCCAATACAGTGACAGCTCAAGTTTGTTGGCAACTTACCCGAGGCAACTGAGTATTGACGATGTGGTAACCACGGTCCCACCCACCCCACAGTCACCACTCCCCCCCATCAACACAAGGCAAACAGTGACAGACTCAAGTTTTGTGGCACATTACCGTCGAGCCAACTCGATATTTGAGCGATGTTGTGACGCACATCCACCCACCCCCAACCGCACTCCACCCCCGCCCCGAATCACACATAGCGCCAATCAGGTGGACCAGACCTCAAGTTTGTTGGCCACATTCAACCCCGAGCACTGAACTGATATTCTGAAACGGATGTGGTAACCACTCCCACCACCCCACCCCATCTCCACCCCCCCCATCACAAAGGGCCACATACCACTGACAGACTCAAGTTTTGTTGGCAACATTACCTCGAAGCAACTGATATTTTGCACGAGTGTGGTAACCACTCCCCACCCACCGCCACTCCAACCCCCCCCCCAATACACAAGGGCCACGAATACAATGACAGTGACTCTAAGTTTGTTGGCA
>JZLH01S0093575.1:49750-68981 GCA_001188425.1 Eucidaris tribuloides | reverse complement strand
GGTTGTTTTGACATTACCGAGCATGATATTTGACCGAATGTTGTAACCACTCCCACCCCACCCCACTCACCCCCCCTCCCAATACACACGGGCAATTACATGACAGGACTCACGTTTGATTAGGCACATTACCGAGCAACTGATATTTGACGACTGTAGGATAACACTTCCCCACCCCCACCCCACTCCAACCCCCCCCCCAATCCCACAAGGGCCAATACAGTGACAGGATCAAGTTTGTTGGCACATGTAGCCCGAGCAGACTGATATTTTGACGATGTTGTAGACCACTCCCCACCCCCCATCCACCCACTCCACCCCCCAATCACACAAGGGCCCAATACAGTGACAGGACCTACGAGTTTGTTGGCCACATTACCGAGCAACTGCATATTTGACGATGTGGTAACCATCCCACCCCACCCAGCTCCACCCCGCCCCCCATCACAACAAGGGCCATAAGTGACAGACTCAAGTTTTGTTGGCATAATTACCGAGCCAACTGGATATTATGACGATGATGTGGTAACCACTCCCACCCCCACACACTCCACCCCCCCCCAATCACTTTTTTTTTTGGGGGGGGGGGGCAATATGTTTGCCCCAATATTTTCATTGGCGTGGTAATAAGATGTCATAATTTTCGGCGCGCTCCGCGCGCAAATTACAATGACGGCTCAAGCAAAGCGCGCCGCAAAATTGAATATTGTTTAAATTTAGTGGATTTGTGGCACTTGCGCTGCATTTTAAACATATAATTTTTCAATGTGACAGGTTTTTTTTTGGGGGGGGAACAAAATAATATGTATGCCCCAATATTTTCATTGCTATGGTTATAAAATGTCAAAATTTTCGGCGCGCTCTGCGCGCAAAATTACAATGTATAGGCTAGCAATGCAAAATTGGATAGTGCCTCATATTGCGCTACTTTTTAAACATATTCTTGCATTACGTTTTGAGAATTTTTCAATTTGCCAATTTTTGGAGAGGGGCAAAAGGAAAAAAAAGTCTACATTTTCTGCGCGCTCCGCGCGCAAAATTGCAGTAACGTAATATATGCTGATAATTGTTCGTAAAGCCACTTTATGAACACTATCTGCACAGAGGGTGATCCCTCTCGCGCCCTCCCCAAGTAAGAATTGGCTACTCCGCCAGCATTAGTCTATAACATGTGAACAATCGGGCATTAATCAGATATTCTGACAAATAAAAATGTGCCCCTTAAACAAATATGTCTAATAATATGATAATATTTTTTTCGCATAGACCTACTTCCTGTACATCTTTTTGAAAACCTGACTACAATCCTTATAATCTTTATAAAATGTACCTTGAAAATAAGTATTTACCATGCCCAGAAACTCGTCTTTTCTATGCGTATTTTCAACAAGTTCCTCCCACCCTCGGTTGATTCGCTCCCTTGTAAGTACCTAATTACAGTTTTTCACAATTTTTCTGTACATCTTTTTGAAAATCTGACTAAAATCCCCAATAATTTTTTATAAATATATGTGTTTACCATATATAGAATCACGTCTGTTCTATGCATAGTAAAAAAAAGTTCCTGCCGTGGGAGGTGGTATCCCACTCTCGGTTGATTCGCTCCCTCGCAAGTAGGCCTACCCAATTACAGTTTTTCACACATTTTCTGTACATCTTTTTGAAAACCTGAATACAATCACTAACAATCTTCGTAAAAATATATACCTTTAAAATATGTATTTACCATGTCCTAAAAAACATCTTTGCTATGCGTATTTTCAAAATGTTCCCCACCCTCCCCCACACTATCCTCCGCTCGGTTGATTCGCTCCCTCGCAAGTATGACCAAATACCTAATCTTGCTATAAATTACCAGTGTAGAAAAAACGTCTTTTCTAGGCGTATTTTCAAAATGTTCCTACCGTTTGAGGGTATCCTCCTCTCATGCCTCCCCCGCTCGGTTGCTTTGTTACAAGTTACCCAAACTCTAATCTTGATAGAATATATGATTGAAATATTTATTTACCCAGTGCCAAGGAGCCCGCCTTTTTCACAAGTTCCTACAGTGGGAGCGGGTATCCCCCTCCCACACCTTCCCCCGCTAGGTCGCTTAGCTCCCGCGCCAGTACCTAATTAGGCCCCCTACAGTTTCTCGCGAAAAAGTCACCTATTAGAGCGGCAACTCCCGTTCACCTTACTAGGCAAGTACCCCTCCCCCCCCCCCCGGGGGGGCGTAGCCCACACTGATTTGGGTCAGGGTTGTCAGTTTGCGTTTTAAACGTAAACCCCCACAAAATTTGGCGTTTTTATTACGTTTGGCGTTGAAGAATTCAAAGTTCACGCCAAATGGCTTTTTGGCGTTTTAAAGATACCTGATTTCCCAGGCCAAAAGTACTCCATTCCTGGTTAAGTCAAGTCATCATACGTCATCGTTGATGATGACGTAATGTGTGTAAGCTAGGAATAAACTGCGCGATTAAATTAAGGACACGTCAGTTTTGAATGCTTGCATCATTGTCATACTGTATAGTAAATAGCAACAACAATGGGAACCCGATCGTATTTATTTCTGTCGGAATCCAGTTTGGTCGTTTACCTGATTTGACGCAAAACTGAAAGGACGCATCAGTCAACGTGAAATAGGTGTCACAAATTTACAAATTCATATTGATAAGTATTGTAGCGCAGGTACACTTACGCAGATTACAATGTGTGGGACTGTAGTATGGTGTCGGTCTTTGCAGCGGCTGTGTATGACGACCTTTTTTGTTTTGATACACACGGTGTTGATATCCGCTGCGTTTGGTTTTGGTAAGTATCATTTGAACTAGAGTTTAGTAAGGACTAGTGTGACAAAATGTAGATTAGATCTTAGATCTAGGTCTATGCTAATTATGATTATTGAACTCCTCAAAATTTTAGTTTGTTCATTTTTCTTTCAGACCATGGTACTAGATCTAAAGATTTTTTTGGACATGTTTTTCTCATTTCATAATCACAATTGTAAGATCTACTATCTAGACTACTTGCCCAATTCAATTGGACAAGTAAATTTTAACATTTTGAGTTGTTACTTGTCCAACACGGCGAGCATACACAAGAACACTGTACAGGCTTCCGCCGCTGCGGTCGCTGCGCTTGCAGCTCACCGCATGACGTCATTACTACGGCAACGAGCAGCGATTTTTATGAATGAAACTGCTGCGCATGCGCACCTACCTCCTTCTGCCCATGCGCCGAGTGATCGTCGAGAGAGAGCTTGTGATTTCCTTTCATATCGTACCAAATTCGTAGTAATATCTTCAATATTTCATAGTTTTATGATTTTTTGAATACCGCACTTTGAAAGAGAAAGCTTTGCCGATATCGTGACGTTTCTGGTTTTTTGGTAAGTTGTCAATTTGTTAATATTTTTGATTGAAATGCCGTCGGGGTCGCGAGTGAATTGTGTATGTGTGTGGATTGCGTGGGTATATGTTTTGTACAGTGTAGTGGTACTGGTACGGAGCGTCGTTGCATTTTAACATGGGTTGTACGTGTCAGACCATGAGAACGCAAATTAACGATCGATATATCGCGTGGGGTTTGAGAAGTGATGTGCGTGGCCCGCGAACGTGCCGTTGTGTGTCACGTGATAGGTAGAATGCCCGAGACATGTTGTTACGCAATGGGGTTAAGAAGGTTACTCTACCTTTGTGTTGGGGCCATGCTTGGTGGCTATTTTTAGCGCTGTGTGTGTACGTGTGTGTGTATAACGTGCAATTGCATGGCGATATATGTGCTGTGCATATGTGTTGTGTGGTACGTTTGTGGCCTGCTTGTACTTGTGTGCGGATGAGCAATGCCTGCCGCATGGTGCATGTGTGAGCGGGATCTGGGAATTGACTGTGTATGTAGCTATATATAGGCCTATGTAGAGCTATGTAAAACAGTTGGAGTCTTCGAAAATGTGAATCTGACTGACTCCATATCAGTACCAGGAGTATGATCAATCATACGAAGGCTAAGCAAGCTGAATGAGTTACACAAATTAAACCATTAACCAATCCAAATTTCAAATGACAGATTATAACTCTAGCTCAGTCTATGGAAGAAAAAGTTTTGTCCAAATTGTTTCTGAATATTTTTCTTTTAGAATTAGATTTCTTTCAATACATCGGAACCCTTTTAAATATTCTATTTTCTAATTCTGTTCAGTTTTGTTAACATTTTCTTAATTCTTCCCTTAGCTTTGCTTAACCCTTGAATCTAAACTTTAATTAATGAATCTTAGCTTTTAGTTGTGCATGTTATAAAATTCTTTATTATTTTATATTTGAGAACTTCATTTATTTTTTGTGCAGACATATTTTTTCTTTGAACAAGTATTTTGTTTTGAGTGCAATTTTCTCAATAAATTTTCAGAACTTTTTCTGCATCACCGATGACAAGTTTTTTCAACTTACTGGTAACCAGGCCATAGCAATTTATTTTTTTATTTTGATTTTTGCTTTTTGTAGTACGAGTATTCCTATGGCCTATACCATTGCCATTCTGTTTAAACTCCATTTGCATTTTTTACTGATCTTCTGCATTTCCCAATTTTTCCATCAAAATTTATCGATTTTGAAATTGAATAGCCAGTTTTTTTTTTCATTTAAAAATGTTTGTTTGAATTTTTGTAATTGGATGAAGGTGAAATTCTTTTGAACTTGTGCGATTCATGATAGATTTCTTTGACTTTGTCACTATTTGTGAAATTCAAGTCAGCTCCTTTTATTGAAGTTGTTGATCTTTCTAGATTTCTAGTTAGCTTTCTCTTTCTTTTCCTTCTGTTCTTTTGGATCATTTTGCATTTTTAAATTGTTTTTGATAATCTCTTAATATTAGCAATCATTTCTTTTAATAAAATGTATGTACATATTCTTTGAAATTATTCAGCATTTACTTTGTGATTACATACAACAAAAGAAAAACTGCTAGTCCAGAGGATGGAGTCACCCATTAGTGAAGGAGCATGGTATATTTTATATCATGGTCTGGCTTGGAATCACCATACCTTTTTCTTTGCCATGGGCTTAAGTTTAGAGAGTTGTGTAATCTTCATGTTCACTTGAAGTTGAATCGATTAATTGTGAGGTAATTTTAACTACATGTAGGCCTACATACTTTCTTTGATATCTTCATGAAATTTGTTTTTAACTTTCCTGTGAAGCTTTACTAGAAAGTTAAAAACAAATTTCATTTTTTTATTTTTACAGAAATCATTAATTAAATATTTCGATTTAAATCTTTATTTCACCTTAGGTATAATGGCAGATCAAGCTGAGAATGTGCACGAAGCAGCTCTTTCCAAAATTTGCAGAATATGTGCACAACTGATATTCTCATCAAAGAACATTTCCAGGGTTTCCAAACACAGCGAGGCAATAGCAGCAGTCTACAACATCGACACTGGCAAGGATGAAGAACTTGTACACCCTACCATAATATGTAACAAATGCAGGTAATTTCATATTGATAGGAGTTTGTTTTATTTGTTTATTTTTATATTCAAATATGCTTGGAATCACATATTTATAGCACAAATAAACATGATACAGTAGAGAACTAAAAAGGTCTACATACACATGTAATCCTGAAACAAATGAATATTTTGTCCTGTTTGGTGCAGGTGTGACAAAAATACAGACTTCTTGACATTCATAGTTAGTATGTGAATTGGATGCTATGCATTGTCGAGAGGAATGTACAGGTAAACTGTTAAGTTTATGTGATATTTACTGTCCTTATAGATTCAATATGTTATTTATAAATGCAACTGACTTGAAAGACAAGTGCATATTTTGGGACCATCTAATGGGGGCTATTTTGTCTGCATTCAAAAGATGTAATTCCAGAATAGAATTTCATTGATAAATATTATTTCATGTGAATGATGTGTTTGATTTTAATTTTTGAGAACTGACAGATGTCAGGCCACAATTGAAGGCATCCTCTCTCCACAAAATGTTGTCACTAGGATGGGTGATCGCAAAAATTCACATTAAGCCAGGGAAATATAAAACTCGAGTCTTGAAAATATGTTGCGAGTTTGTTCCCTTAACGTGCCTTTGAAGTCAATGTCAATAAATTATTTGATTTTTGGTGCTCAATAAACAGACTTCGAGATAGATACTGCATTGTTTTAAGCATAAAATGGTCATACCTTGAAATTAAAGAATTTCCAATGGAATCATCAAAATAAAAAAGTCCATTTGTGGAATTCCACACAGTTTGAAGTAAAATCTCCCCTTTCTTATTCTGTTTTTATTTTTGTATTAATTTCAGAATGTCTATTCGGAGAGCATATGCTGCTATTCAGTCTGGCAAGACCTTCGAAGGCACTCTAACTGCACCCACCCACTTCACAGGTCATCAGCCATTCTGCTCTGTGTGTAACAAGTACAGAGCGCACCTCCAGCACCTCCAGCCTGCTATCGAGGTACCTACCGCACCAGTGCTACCACCAACATCGCAGCCATCCCTGGTTCCTTCAACCTCCATGCAGCAGCCAACAATCGCATCTACAACACGTGTCCTCTTCGGGGAGAGTGTTCCTGACCCTGGCACGGTAGAACATGGACGCAAGAGGGTTTGGGATGCAAGAGCTAGTCTTAAAGACGTGGGACGGGCCTATGCTAGGAAGAGGACGAAGGAGGCTGGAGAATTCATAGATCAGTACTGTCAAAGGCGAAAGGAGTGCAAGACAGATCTGCTGTATTTCCTGCTGACCGAAGACCTTCGTGACTGTAATGATCATCGTCTCAAAGAAGTGAGTCTTTACCAGTATTACACACATACACTGTATTTAGGTAATTTTTACAGGCTTACTAAGGGACAACTTAGTATAAAACTACTAACGTTATAAATAATTTATTTTTCAAGAGTCACGGGTTAGTACTGCTTTGGCTTGGTTTTATAAAATGCTGAACTTTATTGCATACACAGTATTGTTCAGATGAATCATAAAACTCCCAGAAATATACACCACCGACCCCCCCCCCCCCAAAAAAAAACAACAACAACAACAACAAAAAAAAATGAATAAACATATGTAAATGAATAAATAAAAATAAAAATAAATAAAAAATTATAAATAAAAATAGAAAAATAAAATAAAACAATAAAATAAATAAAAAATATATAAAGAAAATAAAACCAAAAAAAAAGTAAAGAAAAAAAAATAATTTCATGATACAGTGCACTTTCGTTATAAAGAAGTCCTTGAGACCCATGATATTTGTTCTTTATAACGAAATTTCTTTATATCAGGGTTGCTAAAACTATAAAATACAAAGGAGATCCAATATATGGGACCAGAGATTTTACTTCTTTATAATGAAATTTTGTTATATTAGTGTTCGTTATAAAGAGAGTGCACTGTATCTAGATTAAAATGCTATTTAAATCAGCACAGTTATGTGTTATAAGGAAAGGGTGGTGATAATTTGCAGTTTGGAGCACTTTGTGATTTTCAGGTCTAATTTTTTTAGGGCTTAGTTTTTTGTTTGTTTGTTTTTGCGTACATCACAGACACCAAATTTGGGAGTTTGCAGCTTAGATTATTCTAAGTAGAAGCCAGTTAACTAAGTGTCTTTCACATTAAGTTACAAGTTACTGGAGTTATTTTCATGAACATAACGGAATCTATACATCATTTAAAGGCCAACAAGTCAAACTCTCAAAATACCACTTGCAATACCAAAACAATTTACCAAAAACATTTTTATAATTAATATACATGTAATAATTTATTTTTTTGTTTTAAAGTTAAGACAAAAACAGTATCATGCCAGTCATGTCATGTTTAACTTTTCAAGCTTACCTCATCATTCTTTTACTTAATGTTCATGTATGTCAACATTTTTTTTACAGATAATGTCTTCATGGTCCGATGAGCTCTCAAGGGATGTCAGTGCTGACGAGTGCCTGGCCATGCGAATCACGACGCTAACTTCCAAACGAAAGTACAAAGATCAGTACCGGTTGCTAAAATCAAAAGGTAGTGATCTGCTGAAACCGCCTCACGTTCTAGATGAGCTTGAGCGAACGTACATGCCGGGAAGTGTACGTTTTCAACTAGAGGGCGGTGTAGACCTCATTCACCACACGCCAGTTAAAGCCGGTGCATCCCATATTGAGTACGGCAACCTTACACTGGAGCCTGCTGTTATTGCAAGTGAAGGAGGAGTTGATGAGGAGTTCGAGTTGCCCCCTCCGAATTTCAAAGCTGTCGAGTGGTCCTACTCGCATGCATTGGCCAAAACTTTAGAGGAGCTGGATATGGACATACAAGATGGCCTTGTTAAATGCGGTTTAGACCCAAAAGGAGACTACCTCATCCATACGACGATCAAAGATGGTGCCGACGGGATGGGAGACATATCCATCACCAAAGAGGCTAGTGATAGAATTCTGCCGGACAAGGCATTTCGTGCAGCATTTGCCGTTTTGAAATGCGAAGTGTTAACTGGTGACCAGAGAAGCGTTGTGTATGAGCCTGAAAATCCAAATTCTGTCATAATAACCAGACCAATCTTGGAGGCTATTGCTGATGAAAATAATTCTGCAACTGGGATTGGCATGCTCGATGGCATGGAACACAGCCGTGAGGTGATGCAAAACAAAGAGATGCGTGTCAATGTAGACAATTGGTGGAGAAGGCACTCCTTGACATTTTATAATACAATGATAGATGAAAAACTTGATAGGTGTCAAGGTGGACTTCAAGGCAGTGGTTCACGTTTCATGTGTACTCTCTGCCCAGCTACACGGGAGACAGCGAAAACACAACTGGGGACCTTCAACATAACTCGCACTCTTGACAACACCACAAAAATGGCGGGTTATTTGCAAGTGAACCCAGACAACAAGCCCCAAACAGAACTATCTGAGATGGCGAAAGGTGTGAAGGATTTCCCTGTCCTCAGAACAAATCCTGACCATAAACTAATCGATGCCACACACGCCGACATCAATCTTGGCTCTTTCTTCAAAAAACTCATTGTATGTGAAGTTGCCAGGACGTACACGTGGGACATAACGAGGGACGTCAAAGCAATGTATGAGGATGCCGAAAAAAGATTCAATGACCACGTAAGGGCAACTCTTGGGATGGTGCCGAGCATGATGATGCCAGGCAACTACGCACGGCAGTTGTTCGAGCCCAAGAATAAAGAAGCCATCCTGGCACTCATCCCTGATCCTGAGAGAGAGACAAATCTGTCTGATGTGTTGACGCTCTTCACTAAGCTGCGAGAAGTGTACCGCGCTCATCACCCAACACCAGCAGCTGCAGCGAGTTACAAAGAAACAGCTGTTCGAATGGGAGAGATGTTGATTTCTAACTTCGGTTATGCTAACTGGCCCAACTACATGCACAAGGTCATCGAGCATGTTCAAGAAGTGGTGCAAAATCCTCATGGCCCTGGAACAGTCGGAGCGCTCAGCGGCGAAGGTAATGAGGCTGCCAACAAGCTCTTCAGAGACCTTCGACGCAACTTCTCCAGGAAACATGATACACTCGATTCGCTCAGGGATATTTTGTGGGCGCATTGGCTGTACACCAGTCCAAAGCTAAGGAGGATCGGGACTGTCGTTACAAGATCATACCGTTGCTCAAAATGTAACGAACTCGGACACAACATCCTCACATGCACCTCAAAGTAGGAGGCCATGCGTTTGGAACTGAGGAATTTTCCAGTGCTAAAATTTGTTGCAAATATTTTTTGAAACATCAATTTGACTGTGAAATTAAATACTTGTATTTCATTTCATATACCACCAAGTACAGGAAAAGTATACATTTTCTGAAGGGAAATTTCACAAAGAGTCCAAAAGGAGACCAATTTTTGGTAGGGGGATGTGCAAGATGGGTAGAGAAAGTCAAACACAGTATTTTGGTGAAAAAAAAATGTTTTGACTTGAGACAAGCACAGGTTTTTCCAAAAAGTATGTCCAAAAAGATATACAGTGAACTTTAATTCCTCAGCTCAAGAGTATTTAAAAAATGTATACTTGTGCTCTGATACATGCTATAATTATTTTGATGTGCAAGGATCTCTGCACCACATACATAACCGTTGAAACGAATGAATTTTTGTTTTTTTAAAGATCGATCAAAAGACGATCATATAAAGTTGCCAAAAAATTTACATCAAGTAGTAATATTCGGGTTCAGTCATTTGTGAGTGTATTGAAGGAGTTAAAGAGAATACACAGTACTGTTGATGGAGGAAAATCTTTTATCAAAATTTCACATTTCCATATTTTCCAGAGGAGAGTAAATTACACTGTACATTTGCATTATAATTTGGGACTAATTCACTTCATATGCAATAAAAAGTTGAGGAATTGGTACTTTGAGTACCCGACGGAGTAGGTTCGGTTGCTGCAGTATGTATGGCAACAATTAACATAGTCCCACATATAGATTTCTGTGTTAATACTTTGTCAGCAGTGGGGATTTGTGTAACAGATATGTCCAAAACGAGGTGTTCTATTGTTTTCAACAGTGCGATCGATAGTGGAAATCTGAAGGTTAAAATGATGGCCCCTCCCAGTCTTCCAGTTTTTAAAATGGTGCAGTCTTTTTAGGGTTAAGTAATGTATTTTTGTGTCCTTGGTGATGAAGGTGACCATGTCATATTATGAATGTGTACATGTACGTAAAATCATTCTTGTAGCTTCACCTCAGTCATATAGAAAGTGACAAGAAAACATAAATCCATCGAGTTGCACACTTTTTTATTTACACAATACATGTATAATTAACACAGGTCTATACACTATTTCGGCAAGATTTTTTTTTTACTTGATAGAAATGTACACATATATATAACAAAATTCCAGTTAAACAACATAGTAGAAAACTAGAAATCCCCAAAATTATTATCTACATCTTTATATACACTGTACTTTCACTGATTACAAAATTTTGATACAACAAATGAAAACTGTCAGTTCCAGGGTAGCGTTGTAACGGGAGCTGCCTGTACATGGATTGTTTACTTACACAGTAAATTTTTCACATGTATCAATCTAAAATATGATTTTTATTCGAATTACGCAATTTTTTTTACTTGTGCAGCATTGACTTGGGGAGGTTGAATATATTGATTTGACAGCAGTGAAAAATATTGATTTTTTTTGGGGGGGGGATTTGTACCAAATTGTGTAAAATCTTTTTACTTTAAAACATAAAGTATGTTTGATGTACGCATAAGATAAAACATTCTCTTAAAGTTGGTAAAACAGTTCAAGATTTCAGAGGCTTCACTCACATGTATAGTTATGGAATGTACAGCTCATGTTTGTATTTATACTTTTTCAGGAATTCATAATGTAATCATACATTGGAGCTCCAAAGACTATCTTTCATCTTCAAATTTGATTAGTAATTGCAGCAGATGGATAAATATCTGAAATGAAATTCTGTACACGTATGACAGAAAACTGTAGGGACAGTGATTTTCCGTTTAACTGGTAAATTAAAGGAAAATCTGTTTGGTTCTTATACATGTACTTTTCACGTAAAAATTCATGGAAAAAAAGAAAACTGTAGGGACAGTGATTTTCCGTTTAACTGGTAAATTAAAGGAAAATCTGTTTGGTTCTTATACATGTACTTTTCACGTAAAAATTCATGGAATTCACCTTAGCTGGCTTAGCAAACTGAATTCATGTTTTTGCTATGTACAATTTCTATGACATAACAGAATTTCCATTTTTAGATCAAGTTGAAATGGAATTACAAGTTCTCAGAAACGGAAAAGACCATTTTTGGAAAAGGAAAATCACTGTCTCTGAAACTGATATAATGAAAAAAAACTTTTCTTCAGCAGTTGTCAAAAAATGCATAGCAGATTGTGATATGATACTGTACCAGAAAAATTGTTTCCTGGAGCACTGAATTAGACTCATGAATTTAAATACTGCAGTAACACAGAATAGCACATGCATAGATCTGCAAGGGATAATTAACCATTTTTCTATACGCGTACTGTTTTACGCACAAAATGTTATGTCACAAACTTGTTACAGGCCGGCATACTGCCACATTTTGCATGTAGACAATATATTAAATTACATGTAATTATTGTGTACAAAAGTTAAAGCCGAAGTTTAGTTTTGGGAATTTTTTTTGTTATTTGAAAGCATTATGCCTCAAAAGTCAAAAACCTGCAATAAGAGATTCTGAATGTCTGTGGTTTTTTTTTTTAGTTAGTTAATGAAAAATCTCGGGGGAACCCCCGTGATTTTCGACTATATTTTAAATCATAGCATCCAAAGGGTTAAAAAGGCTTTAAGGTTACATGTGTTATACCTCATCTGGAAGAGCAGACTCTGCTCTTTCAGATGAGGTATCGCTCATATAACCTTTTTAACCCTTTGGATGCTATAATGTAAAATATAATCGAAAATCTCGGGGGTCCCCTCGAGATTTTTCATTAATTAAATAAAAAAAAAAGAAAAAAAAACTAAAGACATTTAGAATCTATTAATGCAGGGTTATGACTTGGGGGCATAAAGCTTTCAGTCCTACTTTCAAATAACAAAAAATCCCCAAAACTAAACTTGGGCTTTAACACTTCATCAGTTCATTCATCTACTTCTTGCATTTTACGCAGTAATACTTGTCCTGGGGTATTGATTTCATTTGAAGGCAGAACATGTGAAACCATTTCTGGCATTTTGGGTTGTCACATTGAATCCAAGTCGGGTCACGTGATTCCGGTGATGTTGAGATGGTACATGGAATATTATCACATGATTCTGGTTCATAGCCACGGGATGACAAAAGTGATATTTGGCGTGAATACCCGCCAAGTATGAGAAGGGTATTGTCGGTGTCAATTGTGTGGGTAGTGTGTCCATACGTAGCAAAAAATGTTGGAGGTTGAACTGTTTTAGGGAGAACATTGTAGCATCGGTGGGAAATATCTATGACATAAGCTTTGCTTGAAGCCACTGGTGCTTTGCCCTTACACATTTTCCTCTCATTGTCTTGAATCCCACCGGTAACAATAATGTTGCCATTCTGTTCTTCCGATGCATGAGAAGATATGTAGATATTTTCTGTGCCGGGTGATGGTTCAAACGAAACTTCCGAGAGGGAAAAGTTGGTTAATTGTTTGTCCACTGTAACTATGGTGATCTCACCAATTGATTCACGGAAAGATGGATACTTTCCGTCAAAGACAACACCACCTATTATGGGTAAGATGTAATGGTCACCCATATCAAGGATGTTTGTCGTATGGAAAGCCCTGGCTTGTATCAGTGGGCACTTCATAGTGTTCCATTCAAAGGAATCCGTATCCAAAACATACAGTCTTCCATCCTTGCAGGTTTTGGTCCATCTTGAATGCTCACCATTTCGTTCTACGGAAACTCCACCAAACAAGAAGACTTTGTTTGAGCCTGGTATCCTTGTCAGGGAGTGGCCAGTCCTACCTAAGTGGACATAAAGGGTCAGGAGAAAAAAAATCATTACATCAGTTAGACTAATACATGTACTAACAAACACAAAAATATTGTTTTGGTTTTGGAGTAACATTTCTATATATTTATATTATTAATCCAAATTTCAGAAATCAAAAGAAGAAAAATAAGTATTCTGTTACAAAACAATAACTTGTTGACCCAGACCCTAAGCGCAATTTTTTTATACTAGAGCACAAGAAAGCTGTACATGTATTTCATGTTATTTTCTTTAGCCATTTACTGTACAACAAAATCAGAAAAACATAACTATGTACACAACAAATGGTTTGGCTGCTTTTGAAGCGAAGTAGAGCTTGCCTTGTCAGTGTCCAGAAGTAAAAAACAAATCATCATTCAAAATTTTTATAAACATGCAGTGATAAAAGTACATTATACAATAGAGTGCCGTACCGCACTACAATTGTAGTGCGATACGGCACTCCATTGTATAATTCATGTACAATATGATATGATGGAAAACATAATAGTGAAGAAACAAGTGTAGAAAAGTTATAAAATGGGGTAACATGATTAACTTCCTTCTGTGCAACCAAGTGATAATTCTTTTCAATATAATCATTTACATTTTGAGATAGTTGTACATGTACAGTGTAGGCTACTCATTTGTGTATTTCATCAAAATTATTCCATATTCATATTTCTAGTTTTTCTACACTGAAAAATAATGTACAATGCACTCTCGTTATAAAGACCCTGATACAGTGTATAACAAAAATTTCATTATATAGAAGTCAAATCTCCAGTCCCATATTTTGGACTTTCATATTTTTATTGTTATTGGAACCCAGGTACATGTATTACAAAAAAATTGTTATAAAGAAGAAATATCATGGATCTCAAGGACTACTTTATAACGAGAGTGCACTGCACAGTACCATGTTTCAACAATATTTAATCATAGTTTGTTTGCCTTGGCTTTAGCCAAATTTTCAAATTCAGTCTCAGAGTTAATTTATTTAAATTTTGGCAAGTTCTTGTGGGATAAGGTAACACGTGTTGTCGGCAAAAAGTAGAAACGATAAAATAGAGGAAGTATTTACAATGTCATTATCTGTAGTGTACACTTATTTCAACAGGTGAATTTTCTTATTTCAAACAAATGTTGAAATAAACTGGATATGTTATGTGAAACTGATTGTGTAATCATTGTCATCATTATTCAAAAGTATAAATGTAATTTCATGTAATTAGACAAGTGGTGAGACTGTGCATGAGAATAATTGTGTATTATGCCTGAGAGAATGTGTTTTTTAAGTATTAAACAATGTACGTGTAGGCACAATACAGTGCAGTGCAAAGCAGATTCATCATTCAAGAGAATAATTAAACTCTTAATTCCAGCTCCTAAATTTTGACTAAACGTCTTTCAATAGAGTATTCTACATGTACGGTACAGAACAAATATGTTAGTGTTACCATTACTAATTGATTATATTGTAATTAATTGTGCATTAGCTGGAAAAAACAGGAAAAATATGAAATTTCCATTATTCACCCGAGGGAACAGATCCTGACTGATGAGATAACTCAAATCCCATTTGAGATGGGATTTGTGATTCCAAGGTCTGGATCCATGTCACCTGGAAATGGGGAAGAGCTCCTGCTCGCCTCTGCCTTGCCTGCTCCTCAATGACGAGGAGATCGTCTCTGGTGTTGTATTGCCTTAGATCGAGTCCTCCCCAGAGCACTAGCCTTGAATCAAGATCTACCAATGATGCTCCATACAAAGGGCGAATGCACCCACCTGTACATATTGAAAAACAAATATACAGGGTATAGTTTTTTTTTCAAAAGTGTGCATGCGCATGTACATATACATCAGGGCTCCACACTAACATTATTGGTTGATCGCCCGATCGGGCAAGTAAACTTTTTGTTTTCATTTATTTAGTTGCCTGAAAAAACTTTTACTTGTCCAAGTAAACAAAATGATTCTTTATGTGTTAAGTTAGTGATAACACCATGTTGACAGTGTGTTTACTGATTATTCTTATTGGAATTCTTCAGACTTCAGCTTTACACAATTGCAACATTCAAATATTTTCAGAATAACATAAAACATACTTGTTAACAAATGGCTGTACATTATCAATGTTAACGAAGTATATTTATCCGAAGAAAACTCCTTTTATTGATTAGCAGATAAATGTAGTAACAAATATGAAACATACACTGAACTTACCAGTTGTCTTGCAAGATGTAACAGAACTTATGGATACATCCTCCTCATCTATTGAAACTGTAAACTCACTCAGAGTAGATGCTTCATCCCAGGTTGCCTCTTCTCTCCTCCGCGCTCCACCTAGTTCCAGAATACGATATTCCTTCTCACTACTCTTTCTTATTATTGAACTGTGGCCTTCTGGCGGGTATTTTTCACCCAGTTTACTTTCAAGGTTACTTCTTTTTCTTGTAACCTTCCTCTTATTATCTTTTGAAGCTTTTATTGGTATGAACTCAAAATCTGAGTAGTTTGTAGCCGTAGCTGCCATGATAATGTATTTACAACAAGCTTATGTTAGATGCAATGGGTGAGTACCACTCAAATGAACCAATGTTGCTCCAGCTCTAGCCCAAATCAAAATGGATACAGGAAGCAAAGCATCAGCTCAGCTTGCTTGTATGGCTCAGCATGAGTTTATGAAGTGTGAAAGTTAAGTGCATTCTCTTATCTCTTCTCTTGGGGAATGTAGCTGATAACAACCCTTGGCCTTGTTCACAAATAAACCAGGCTTTGTTATAGAATTCCTTTTTTGTTTTAGTTGATGCAAACAATATAGGCCTACACCTTGAGCTGAGCAGAGCTGCCATCAGTACAGGAGTTTAGTTCAGAATAGTGGATCCTTTTGTTAATTGTTGAATGTTTGGATTCGTAGGAAATTACATTTTTGTTTATATTACTTTATTTGTTTTTGCTGTACATTTATGTAGGGCCTACAGTCAATGCTGCATATACTTCTCCTGATCTCTGACAGAATTCTGGACTGAATCATCAAATCTGAATTTGCAGAACTTTTCCAAAAGTCATTTTTTTTTTTATTCCAGACAAATTCTGAAATAAACACCATACTTTAGTTCAAAGTCTTCTCAAGTCCATTTTTATTTTCTCTTGTTTTTGACCCTGCATGTGACAAATTTTCTCCAGGTAAAAGATTTTAATTTTTTCAGTTCATAGCACTGCATCATATTCTTACATTTCCAGTACTGAATATTGTTGCAAGTATAAACCATTTAATGCACTTCTGGAAAATCAACAAGTTTAATTTAGTATCTTTTGATTCTTGTCATACTAGAATCTAACCCTCTCCCCCTAAACAAGAAAACAAAATAAGTATGTAAATGTGCTCGATTCTCCATCTGTAGCTTGAAAACCAAAGTGTTTAATGCATGTAGACATTTAGTAATATATCACTGGATAGAACATCAGGTACATGGAACTTGCCATGCCAGGGTCCTATTGTGTAACAGATGGGGGCTACTTCCACAACTTTGCAAACATCACCACTCAAAAAGAAAATGTGAATACATGTAAATCACAAATGAAGTGAAAAGTATATAGCAGGACCTTGGTCGTATCAATTTGATTTGGTGAGGGGAGGGAGGCAGAAGCACAAGCGAGATATTTATTAAAATATTTCAATTATGACCAGGCCAAATATGAAGGCAAAAATAGGTCACGAACATACCACTGTATGTGACAGCTAAATAAAAAGATCAGAAGAAAATTACGAGATCTCATGCAAGCTACCATTTTTATGCACAGCTTTAGAATATTTACAAGTAAAATTGTTTTTTTCCTTGTACAGCATGATGAAAGGAATATAGACAGAACAGTGTATTGACAATCTTATCTACTTATGAATGGAAAATATATGATAGAAAAGGGGAATGAGATGTGACACTTGAGGCAATTAAACAAAAACTTAACAGGAAAGAATTCAGAAAAATGAAGGAATATTCATTACAGAACTGTAAAGAAAAGGGAAGACAGATCGATCGATAGAAGAGGAAAATTGGAAAGATGGGAGAAAGAAAAGAGGAGTAGAACTAGATGGAATGAAAATGAAAGGTAAGACCATTTTATAGGAATATAATAAAACAAGGGTCAGAAAAAGAAGGCAAACTGGCAAATGAGATTGGATAATAACATGAATGACGTGGCACACGGCACAGCTAAATTAAAATATAACAATAACTAACAATTTTTAATCATCTGGCACACACACACACACACACACACACACACACACCATAGATACTATCAACACAGAATCAGGATAGGAAAACAAATTATTGCTACTGGTTGTTGCCTGGCAGGCTGGTTATGCTATGCACAATATACATGTAAAGTATAGGCATACAAACCGGGATACACACACACACACAGCGCAACCAGGCCTGTAGTAGTATGCATGTATCACGCACTGCACAAAGCATCACACACACATGCATATGCATCATACACTTTGCACTACGCACACTGCTGTACAATACTATAGGAGAGTTAATTTATGCAGCAGTCTACATTCCGATCATGCAGCGTGACATTTGAGACAGCTGCACAGATCAAAGGTCAACAGCGAGGAGCTCCCTGGCTGCATGCCAGCCTTGCAATCGATAGCCCTCTCCTCGCTCTCTTCGATATATCGGTAGGCTGAGCTAGCCAGCGATCGGGCCAGCTGTGCGCTCAGCCGTGATACCCTACGTCATGAGCTGAGGGAACCAATCGGAGTGCTCTTCCCTAGTTCTGTGCAGTGAATGGGGATAGATCGTGGTGTCCAACATAAAATTTTACTTTCCCAACGTAAATTTTTACTGGCTGTGAGTCTGAGCAAGCAGGCAAGTGCTACTGTAGTGTGAAGCCCTGCTTAGTATTAGTAAAGATGAATCAAAATAGGCAGACATGCAGAAGAAGGGAATTTGGTGTGGAGATTATAAACTAACGTTAGATCTAACGTTATATTAAATTAGGGGAAAAAATTAATTTTAAATTTTCCGGGGGGGGGGGGAGGGGGCTACTTTTGGAGCCATTGGCATTGGTGGGGGGCATTGGTGGGCATTGGTGGAATTTGGCTTCAATATCTATGGCCTATGGGAATTTTCGGGGGCTCTTTTGACATTTTCGAGGGCTCGTTTTTTTTTGCATTACGGGGGCAAATTTTCCCAAGCCCAAGGCCAAGCCCCTGTGTATTCTGAGCGCTGGTATAAATTTGAGTTTTTTTTTTCAAATAGCCATAATTTTGAATCATTATTGTTTTCCTTTTTCTAATTTCAGGGAGTGGTAAAGATCGTGTTCGTCTAGAAGATATTTCTGTTCTCACATTGCATCATGGGAAGATGACAAACGCTCGGCGGTCAAGTGCAGTTCCCCAGGTGTGTGATGAGTGGAAAAGGGAATTTTGAAAGTCCTATGTCTGAGGCACAGTTAACTACTTCTGCAGGTGTCATTTGTAAGACGCACCTTTTGACCCACGGGGATGGTGCGCCGAAGTTGCGTCATGTCCCCCTGAATCAGTGAAGCACAGTTCTGTCATGGACACAAAACTGACCCATATGTGCGTCATAGTAAGCCACTTTACCACATTGCATCATTTGCCGTGTCAATGTTTCTCAAATGTGCGTCATTAACTTGTCATTTTCATGAAATGGTGTGTATATGTTTGACTCAAATGTGCGTCAATGTAGTGTAATGTAATGGTGTGTCTATTTCTGTGTTGAGGGG
>JZLH01S0093575.1:12517-30471 GCA_001188425.1 Eucidaris tribuloides | reverse complement strand
GGCAACGTGAAGAGGGAAAAATCTGCGGAGCTTGTCTGAACCAGCGTTCAAGTGGATCCCATTTTTTTTATTTGGGGGGGGGGGTCACGATATCATGCAAATTACTCTGGTGGTTTAAACTTTGAATTGCGAATGATTGAATGTTATTTCCACTTCTATATTTTTTTCCAACGAAATCTGAGCTTTGACTTCGTCTATAAATTATTTCTGTGATTGTATAGATTATCAATCTGTCTTGAACTGGTCTTCGTGTTGTATATGTAAATTGGATGTAATCATTTTTCTCTAAATTTATGTTAAATGATATGATTGTTATGTTGAAATATTGGAAATCAATAAAACATAAATATATACCAAAAAAAAAAATGTATCCTGTATTGCTGGTTTTGGAAAGATTATAGAACTGTAGCTGTATACACGTGCAGTTTGATAGGAAAACCTCTTGTGATTTAGGCAGTTTGTGTGTGGTAGTGTGTGTTGTGTGTGTGTTGTGTGTGTGTGTGTGGTGTGTGTGGTGTGGGTGTGTGTTGTGTGTGTTGTGTGTGGTGTGTGGTGTGTGTGTGTGTGTGTGGTGGTGTGTGTGTGTGTGTGTGTGTGTTGCTGTGAGAATGATGGAAAAAAGCGCCTGCGGATTAGCCTTGCGAAAAAAAATAAAACATGACATGTCCTGACTTATGAAAACCATTTAACTTGTCATTTCCTTTCAACATTTTTATATGATAACCCTGTATCATCATCGACAAACTAAGCCCTCATTACTACAAATATGTTCACACCCTTAAAATACATATGATTATTTCTACAACGAGTATATGCGACAAAAGTTTGAAGAGAAAAAGATCATTTGTTTCGCTAAATTACATACCCGGACTTCCGCTGTCTAATTGTTGAACAATTAAGTAAAAATGTGCGGAATTGGAATAGTCCGCTAGCTTTTTAACCTGTGAGGGTCTACCGAAGCACATTATGTTGAGAAGCCGATATGTGCAATATTTTCACTTCCAAATATAAATTCTGTCGATCGAAATGTTTGTATGCGACTGGATAAAACTAGGATGTTCTGTGTGCGTACGTATGCGTGTCATAATGTCTGCATATACGTAGTCTAAACGTATGTTAAAAAACACACAACACACACACGCAGAACAAACAACACAAAGAAATAGAAAATAGTCTATCACGGACAACTTACCATGGAGGGACAATGCCCCCCCCCCCCAGAAAACTCCGCCACCTGATAACTCGTGCGGGGGTTTTTTCCATGGAGGAGCATTTTCCCGCGCAGCGACGATCCTTGGAGTACAACCTCGTGCGGAGGACAACTCCCCCGAGGTTCAACATAGCACTTTTTTAGAGTGGGAACAGTGTTAAACTCCCGGGGGGGGGGGGAGGCACTCGATTTACGAAAGTTGATACCTATGGCCGCACCCGAAATAAAAATCGGGGCTCTGGAACGGGCTATGAGCGAAATAAAATCGGGTCTCGGAACTGGACTCAGGCTCTCAGAAAAGCCTCCAAATGCTATGCTTCTGGAAACTGCACAGCGCGAGTTTCCGGCGGCGCCGCGCGGCGTGGCCAGATGCGAAAAATCAGAAGCAAAACGGCAAATTTGGGGTTTCTGGAACTGAAAAATCAAAAATTTTCTGTGACTTCTGAAATTGAGAATGCTCTGGAACGGAAATTTGGGGCTGAAAAGGGGTCTCAACCGCGGGCACATACGTATCCACACTATAAACTACAGTGCCCCCCCCCCCCCGGATTAAACTCTGGAAACAATTGTCGCCCGGGGAGGAGTTGTCCTCTGAAGAGTTGCACCCTTCAGCAAGCGTCCTCTGGGACACTTGTCCTCTGTGTGAGTTGTCCCTAGAAAAGCTGTCCTCTGGGCGGAGTTGTCAAATGGGACCGTCCCCGGAGAGTTGTCTTCCGAGGGAGTGATATACAAGGTGTGTCTCAAAAATAATTGTCAAGTCGAAACTAAAGCGCCCTCTTTGGTAAATGAGAACATTTTTTGTGACGTGATTGACTTAATGTTGCGTATGAGAAGAGCTGTTCATTGTTTTTTTGAAGTGTGTATAAAAAAATATAAATTAGAAGTAAACGATATGCGTGTGTATGTCAGGTGATAGTGCCTATTTCTCCACCAACAATATTCAAACGAAATTCGAACACGAGACCATGAAAGGCAAGATGTATCAACATAATCATTTCATGAAGAGGCACATTAGATTAGCACACTTCACGCACGATTTTTTTTTACATGAATTCAGAAAAAGGAAAGTCAGGAAGTATACATATATCATAATTATATATTGTAAGAATATCTCAAATTAAACAATAAAGAAGGTCTACTACTGCGAAAACCGTACATGCGTAAATTGACATAGTTACACCATAAAAACGGGTAGTGATAACCGGTCGCAAACTCCTTGTAAACAAAGTACATTGTTTATGTTCATCTGATTGCTGGCTGCGAGCGCAAATCTTCGCGTGGCACAAGCATGATGCAATTAAGTTATATATTCCAGCGAAAAGTCAACTCGCAACAAAAGTGTTACTCTCCATTCAAGAATTCCAGTGATGGGACGATGAAACATATTTAACATGACATTGTCAATGGAAAACGTAGCAAAATAATTTTACAAATTTGAGTAAACGGGAATAATAAATACATGGACATTGAATTTTCCATGCACTAAAATTAATAGATGTGAAACAATTTACATAATAAGTTTTGATCAAATTTTGTAATTTGCCTAAAAAAATTAAAAATAAGAGTATAATTTCCATTAACATTACTTACAGTCTTATTTTTAATGGGAATAGTCCAAGATTTTCAAGATTGTTTTGTTATTCTGAAATCTTTGTCAACTTTGTCCTTTTCTTCACAAGATTTTCATGTGTCTTTAAAGTTTTCGACTGCAGCCACATGCTGGTCGCTTACTAGGCGATTGGTACAACGCGATTTCCTCTTTTGATCTGGCGTGCCATCTGCAAAACTAAGCTGCAAAGATCAAAAGGAAATAGATAACATGATCTGGTAACAAATCGAAGACGAGAATGGTGGAGACCGGGGGGGGGGGGCAGACAAACATAATGCTGGTACACATGCGTGACCACAAAACGGGTGTTTAAAGGGGTGTTTTTTGTCATATTTAGAGCGGGCGCCGTGCACAGCCGTTAGAGTATCAAAAAACACGATTTCACACAAACAAGGGTGGTTTTGAAAGACTGGTCAAACGTATGTAGGGTATATTTTTTCCCCAAGCTTTTTTTTTTAAAGACTGGTCAAGCTTTTTCCTCCTCGTTTCTAAAAAGTGTGATCCCGGTTACGAAAGCGAAGTGTACAACCCTGGGAAACAACCGCAGGAAAACGGATCGTGTTTAGGGGTCAAAATGTGTAAATGAAGCACGCGAAAAACTTGTTTAGGGGGTCATTTTGCACACAGAGAACAACTTGTTTAGGGGGTGTCTGCAAATAATTTGGTCACGCATGTGTACAGCATTATGTTTGACTGATTCCCCCGGGGGTGGAGAGATTTAATTATCACCCTAGAACGCTAAATTATACCACACAACAAAAGCATTTGTATTAAAATCAGCACCCTTGGTGTTAATAGAGGACCACGCTCTCAGGTGTTAGAATTATACCCAGGAATTTGACACCAGGGGCGTAGCTACGGGTGCCTGGGGGCACGTGCCCCCCCCCCGCAGNTTCGTGAGCCCCACAAAATTATGACCGGGAAATTTTGTTGACCTGGGATTTGGAGAAAAAAAATCGTCACTACCTCAAGCTACCTCAAGTTAATAGAGGACCACGCTCTCAGGTGTTAGAATTATACTCAGGAGTTTGACACCAGGGGCGTAGCTACGGGGGCCTGGGGGCACGTACCCCCCCCCCCGCAAATTTCGTGAGCCCCCACAAATTATGACCGGGAAATTTTGTTGACCTGGGATTTGGAAAAAAATCGTCACTAACCTCAAGCCTGCCCCCCCCCCTTCAACCCTGCAGAGCGAGTTTTCGGCGCTGGCGTGACCGAGAGAAATTGTGGACTGGCATTTGAGAAAAAAAAATCTTTCGTCACTAGAACCCCCCCCCCCGCGCGAGTTTTCGGCGGTCTGGCGTGATCGGAAAAAAAATGACACTAAAGATTTTGGTGCCGCCCTATACAAAATTTCAAGGCCCCCCCCCCCAGTGGCCCCCTGCTGAAAAAATCCTAACTACGCTACTGTTGAACACTAACACTAACACACTAACGGATGTGAAATAATAAACTGGTAGCCAAATGTACAGGTGTTTCAATAAACGCCGACAATTCAACACGTTGTGGAATAAATGTTTGTTGTCCCATAATCAACCTAGTATGTGTTGATACACCTCATGCTCATAATTCATGGAATATTTTGTTGATACTTAAGTTCTTTCTCCTATATCGTCCAAAATTTTCAGGACATGTGTTAATTTCACAAAAACGCAGTATGTGAAGCAATTTTTGGATTTCATGAGATGACTAAACTAAAAACTAGAATACGTTTGAGTGCAATAACAATTATTTATTTATTTTTTTAAAAATCCACAAAAAAATCATGAAAAGGTAGTAAATTGAATTTATTTCAAAAAACAAAACAAAAAGCTGGTAAATTTTGATCTAATGTCATTTATCATTAAATTGACATCAGAATTGTCTGATATACAAGTCTAATAACGCACGTAACCACCACGTGACTCAACAACAACAACAATACCGCCATTTATAAACACAGGTTTTAGCGTCGAGTCGGACGCTACAAAATGCTCAGTATTCCTGAAATACTTAGATTGTAATTGTTTCACCTGGGGTGAGCAAATATTAATCCCAGATGTACCGTTCACGGAAAAAGGGCAACTTCTAAAATGTCTTTTAAGTATTCCATAATTATGAGCATGAGTGTATGTGAAGTACACTGTGATTTTACCGAAACATAATTGTATCTAGATTAAAATAAGCAAATTAAACTAAACAAACTGCATTTAGTAGCTTAGACTATGCCTCTGACGTTGATGTAAGCGTGAGTCACAACTATGATTTCTAATTGCCAAAGAGAGCACTTTTGACTTCCACAATTTCTTTGAGATGCGCAGTGTAATTCGAATTATCAGTCTTACCTGTTCTCTTTGTCCTTTTCCTGGATTTGTTTGCGTTTTACCAAGGATTGGTAATTACTGATTGGTGGGTTTCGTACTTGTGATATTTCTGATGCACGAGCAATAGCTTTGTCGAATGCTTCCTCCACTATAAAATCGACGGACAGACAGACCGACGGACAGACATTATCAGTGAGCGATCACCAGAGAAACAGATATAGTGCAGACAGGAAAAGGAAGACGAGAAAGACATAAAAAAGCCGGAATTGCATATTTTTTTCGTCTAAATTCTATATGCAGTGGATTTAGAAAAGTATTTGGTTTGATATCAATTATGTACAAAAAGGCAGAAATCGCAGAAATTTTTTTTTCTTGGTTAAAATAGTGCATAACTGGTTGGATATATAAAAAAAATGTGGCAGTGCAGGGGTAATGTTTATATTTTTTTTCTAAGAATTGCTTACTCTGTCAAATATGTCTCAAGAACCAAATCAGTTGAAACATTTCCAATTATACACTGACTTGAGTGTATATTCAGGCTAGAAGAATTTGTCTTGTTTACTTGAGGAGAAAAAAAATAAGCATTAATTTACCAGTATGGAATTAATCTCTGGACATGATAGCATAAAAAGCTATACAACAATTTTTTACTGTCACAGCATTTTCTGATAATCATTGTACGACTATGAAATTTTCACAGTAGAAACTTGAAACAGTCTTCTTGATTCTGAGAGGCAACATTGTTTTTTAAATTGAAAACTACTTCCAATCTTGCATAAAACTTTGACCGGAAAAATTTCTCTGGTTAAATATGAAAACTTGGGTTAGCATGATTTCACCATGCATTTTCCCATGAAAAAAAAACACGGTTAAAATATTATGGGTTTTTCTCCGGTTAAAAGAGTAATTTGGGTTCAAATGTTATACTTTCGCAAGATAAGTATAGTGGTTAATAGTATTAGTAACTTAATTTTGGTAGAAAATGGATCATTTAGCGCGTTTTGAAACGAAGCCACTTGCAAGTTAACTCACTCTTTTTAATGTCGTCTTTTAGATCCGCAGTCGACAGCTGTGCCATAATGACGAGAGAGGTCAGAAACAGAAAACCATTAATCCGCATCAGCATCTTGAATAAATTGCAGCCAGCACACACAAGCACACAAATCCAAATTATTTTACCAATGCCGCAAACCGTGAAGAAATAATGATTTGTATACTAGGCCTATTTGCTGAAATAATTTATAATCCTACTAATGCTTCAGTTAACAAAAAACGTTGAATTCACCAACTTATCAGTCAAATCAAACCGATACTTAACTGTGTATGGACCACGCTCATCACTCCGTAGTGCGATATTATTTTACTGTGAATCTTTTTTGTAGAAAACACAAAAAAAAAATACTGGTAAGTACTGTGTAACAGCATGAAGAATCAAACACTGTGCATGGGATTGTCAGTGATATGCAGAACTAGGATACTTACTAGACATGCAATTGTGTTAGAACGATCTATGGAAAGATGTCATGCATGACGATGACAGTCTGTGGACTATGGACAAAATGGCGCCTAGATGATCATGAAGTCACGATCTGATGGATAACCACTGATCCGTGGTATACGGACATTGATGCAGTGTACATAGGTTTAAAAATAAAAATTGGTTAATTTTGATATGTAATAACACAAAAACTATACACCAGATAATATTGGCATGAGTTTGAGTTATAGCTGAAGAGTGAACATTTTTGTGGGAGGTGGTTTCAGTACGATATCAATACTCAGATTTATGAAATTCACGCTTATTTTAAAAGTTAGAGTTCAGATTTTGCTAAAAATCCAACTCCTTGTACAAAATGAAACTGTACAGAAATCAAATGGTGTGTGTGGGAGTGTGTGTTCAGTCCCCACACAATAGAAATAGACAATGGCAACCAGAGACTGCGCATTGGAGACTTTGGTATGCAGTCTCTCACAGACTCCGTCCAAGGAAGATAAATGTTTTATTAATATTCATAAGTAGCCTGGCGACTGCTAGACTCTATTCACTATCCACAGCCATTGTCTATTTCTATTGTGTAGGGACTGAACACACACTCTCACACACACCATTTGATTTCTGTACAGTGTTACGATCAATTCACAACCGAAAAGATGAAACAAAATGATACCAATTATGATTTAACAAGTGTTTATTATATGGGGTATTTCCCCTTGAAAATCACTGGCAATACAATTGAACTTTCACACTATTACTCTACATACATATAAATATTAACTTACAATGCTAAAGGATACCGTAGTCGAATGAATCCGCGGCTCCAGTTGATGTCCAGGTAATAATCCGATCCAGTATTCCCAAATTATGGCCGCAATATTGATCCCACTGCTGTACAGCTGAATAGCAGATTTTCCAGATGTCCAGGTAATAATCCAATCCAGTATTCCCAAATTATGGCCGCAATATTGATCCCACTGCTGTACAGCTGAATAGCAGATTTTCCAGATAATAATCAAGTCCAAACAGATGATCCAAGATGATTCCAATTCGTAGAAGTCCCAATGGTATAAGTATGAATCCCAATGGCAGAGTGTAGCAGGTATTCCAGATGAAATCGGTGTTGAGCATAAGTTCACAACATATTCTCAATTGCAGCAAAGATGATGTAGTAACTCCAGAATTAATCCACAGAGTGTGTAGGCTATCTCAGGTGATAAACAGGTAATTATCCACACACAGAAACTCCGAATCCACAAGTTGTGTGTCGAGCCAAGGTCACAATAAACTCTAAAATGCAGGTTACTATTAACACATGTGACTTGAGCTAAGATGACAGAAACTCTGAACTCATGTCCAAAACAACTGATATTTATACTGAAAATCTGTACACTAGAAAGATCTATGGATCATTTCTAAATATAACAGAGTCATAAACACAATGGTTTTCTGGAAACTACTTTTTCTACAACTCTCTACACTATTCCATTCATAAATAACATTGGCCTAAATGGTCATTGAACTCCACAGGCACACTCACAGTCAATACCTCCTTTATTATGCTAATTAGCTAACACCTGGGTAGTTACATTTTTTCTATGTAAATTACATGGCCCAGACAGCTCTTCCACATTCCAGAATAGTCTGGGCAGTAAAAATATTTCGATGTTGATTTCAACAAGGAGGAATTTCACTAGCACATAGACTGCATCTAATCTAATGGCTACATGTATAGTATCAACTGGCAATAATACAAATTTATAACAACAGTTTCAAATTTTGCACAGGGGGTTGGATTTTGAGCAAAATCTGAACTCTAACTTTTAAAATAAGCGTGAATTTCATAAAACTGAGGATTGATATCGTACTGAAACCACCTCCCACAAAAATGTTCACTCTTCAGCTATAACTCAAACTCCTGCCAGTATTATCTGGTGAATAGTTTTTGTGTTATTACATATCAAAATTAACCAATCTTTTTTTAACACCTAGTATAAATGTATGATAGACGTCTGCAGGGGCGGCTCCAGGGGAAAATATTAGGAAGGGCGACATCCATCGGGGAATTTTGCCTGCCAAAACTAATTTTACTAGCCAAACTGCAAGCCAAACAGCATCCCGCAAGCGGGAGGCAGGGGGCCGACGACGAAAAATATTGTTTGCCTGCCCCCTCCCCAAAAAGAATTTAGCCAAACTGCAAGCCAAACAGCCTCCGACAACGGGGGGGGGGGGGCAGGGGCGATGACGTCGGAAATATTTTTATTTGCCTACCAAGCTTTTTTTTAACTAGCCAAATCAACAACAATAGGAGGTGGGCGCAAATTTTCGAAAAACATCACAATCCCCTTCATTTTCATTACTTTGAAAATAATAGGGCGGTCACCTCCTCTGCCCAAACCCCCTTGGCTGTGCCTCTGCTTGCCTTGTGGGGCCGCCACTGGACGTGTGAGTAGCATTACTGCACTGTGGGAAAACCGTTGAACGAGGTACGGCCAGTGGTGAGCAGATCAGCGATGCGAGGAAAAACAAATATTTGAATGCCAAATAAATACAAAGAGGTAATATAATGGAGAAAAGTATATTACTTGTTAGCAAACTGTCTATGATAATTGTAGGGGGTCGAAGGCGTGGTACGTAGGGTGTGTGTAGATTGTTGAAGTATCGGGAGACCAGACAGAAACGCGTGTAGACTCGGTGAAATACTGGTCGAGACTGTCTTTAATTGCATGGGCTATCTTGCCTTGGTAATTACATGTAGTACAAAATACTCTACAAATTCTACACAAATTACATTCAAATTAGGTAAATCAACTGAAGTAACATACTGGGCCAAAGCAACAAGTTAGAAAGCCAAGTGTGACCAACAATAACTGGGTGTGGTGACTAACTGGCTGGGTACATCTGAACAAAGTCATTATAACAAAAGGATGGCCAACTAAACCACATTGAAGGAAAGCCAAGTCATTATATAACAAAAGGATGGCCATGTTGATGGAAAGCCAGTTGGGCAAATGAGAAAACTGCATGACAAAAGGAGAACACAGATTGGCTGTCCTACATAAACTTTTTAATCGTAGGAAAATTCATTGTCATACAACATGCATCGTTTGACATTGTAAAAAAATGATTGCGTGTAAATTAAATACCACTGAAAAAATAAAGGGAAACAAAATTTGGCTTTATTTGACCTTGGTCAAATTCACAAACATAAATTCACTCTTTCATAATTTTCAAAGCACATTGGTAAAAAGAGTTTTTATGAAATTACACAAATCAAACTGACTATCCTTACTGTGCGCACACGAACAAAATATTGCACTACAGGTACAGGTATATGCGTGTACGCCTTTTGATGTTACAAGTCATTACCATGACATTTTCTACGTAAACTATGTTACTCACTCTGCTCTAACAGCAAAATTTGTGCTTGTTTTAATTAAAATTTATGATAGACCTCAAATTCATAACATTTTCTATACTTCTCAATCTCAGCCAAACTTCTGGCAAAATGTAAAATTATAATATAGCTTTCAAATAAAGAGAATTATCCAATCCACAATTTTATACAAAACAATATTCTGTGATCTCAACTACTAGTCTCCTTATTCTAGTCTTAAGAAAATAATTCAGAAGTTTTGGTTTGAGACCCGCAGTATTTTTTCTTAAATGTAAATGTGAAAAGCAAATAAATGACGTAACATATATGTCAAATAACCAAAACGTTGACGAAAACAACCTTTTGACTTTTGTGTTTGTTTTCACTGTACAATTTTGGGAAAACCACAAAAGAAAATCACAAGAAAAATACATATGATTTCCTATATTTGTCAACTTTTCATTTTTGTTAATAACCGAAACATTAAGAAAATAATAAATTCTATTTTGATAGCAATCAAAACATCTTCAAATGCTGTACACTTATTGCTTAAATGATCACATATAATTGTTTCATTTTCCCTGTTTTGAGAGTGGAAACAAAATATTTCATATATATTTATAATAATGCCTTTTTGGAGGGCACAACACAACTCGTACAAACAAAATCAATATTCGTTGTCGATGAAACCACATACTTTAAAGTGACTCTCTTCCAGTGTCCTATATTTGCTTCAGAATTTCTGCAGAATATATATATTTTTTTTAAATATCACTTTTTTTTATAATAGATCTCTGTCGACAGTGGATTTGTTTTTTCCACAATGGAAAGTCAAACTTTCTGAAACATGAGTTGTTGTTGTTGTTGTTTTTTAAAGAAACTACAAGGAAACTACACTGTAATTTAAGTAACTTTCCAATCCAATAAAGATTTTTACAAGTTAATTTACAACAGTTCCTGGTCCTGAGGACAAGGATAAAAGCAGTTTGACATCTTCAATATCAAGATTGTTCATTACATTCAGTGTCAAAATAAATTGTTCAATTTTACTACAATACATGTGTAAATTAGCATCGTCCATTTCACGCATAGACTATCATCGTCCATTTCACGCGTAAATTAGCACACTGTAAAAAAAAAACTCGTCAAGCTGACCAAAAAAAAATTCGTCCAGCTGGTGTCTCTATCGCCTAATATTTATTCGTCATAGTCTGGTGCGTAACGAAATTTCTTTCGTCAGGCTGACGAAGAAAATCTGGTCCTGCTGGTGTCTCTATCGACAATTTTTTTTTCCGTCAACGCCTGTGCCAGCCGACGAAATGAAAACTCCGTCCTGCTGTGGGCTCTATCGTCGAATTTGTTCGTCAAGCATCTTGTGCCCAGGCTGACGAAGACATCTCGTCTGCTGTGGTGTCTCTATGACTATTTTTCTTCGCAGCATCTTGACGAATAAAAATTCGGTCAGCTAGTCAGGGGCGGAAGCTTCCTGTTTGCAAATGCAGTGAGCGCATAATTGTGGCAAATCAAGAATGCATGAACGTCATGCATTTGAGATGTGCGCACTGTGTGGGCGTGTCTTCAGTACAGTCACTCTTATGTATAGGGATAGTGTCAGCCAACATCTAAAACACAAGAATATACCTGAACATCTCCAATGACGCCAACGATAGTGGAGTTGTGCATCGTTGGTCATGGCATGTGCAATGACTAGAGTGTAGGTTTAGCGGTTAGGGATTAGGTTAGGGTTAGGTTTGGGGTTAGGGGTTTGGATTAGTTTCTGTTGGATAGGATTAGAGTTTGGGGTTAGGGTTAGTTTCAGGCTCGCATGGTAGTCCGTTGAATTGTTGACAACGTTGGTCCGTTGGCATCGTTGCAAAGAAAGGCATAGGTTTGCATGGTAGGTCCGTTGGAAAGTTGCATCGTTGGTCCGTTGCAATAGTTGGGCGAAATGCCAGACGTCATAACGTCAAGCTCGCATGGTGGACCGTAGCATAGCGTTGGCAAGCTAACGGGGCTAGTTGCCATGTGTAGTCGAGCACGTTACAGCCTTCATTATTATGTTATTATTATATGCTTTTTAAACTCCTCAAAAACGTTTGAATCTGAGTTTGATCAGTTTATCTCCCGTTTCGTAGCAATAATCAATGCAAGCATTGTATCATCGAAAGATTATTTATTATTCTTTAAAATGCAACCCTATTTGATATGATTATGGCCATCAGGGCAAGGACAGTACCTTAAAATATGGGTAAAGTGTAAATAAAAGCTGCAAAATGACCAAAAGTTGGGAAGTCACCCCAATTTTTGTTGTTGTTGATGGATGAGTTTCCGTCCAATGTCTCTTGGTTGTTGTGCATCTAATGTGAAGCATTGACATGGATTGGAAGAAACACCTCCACAAGTAAGCAAACAACGACAACAAAAAGTGAAACAACCAAATAAACAAGCATGTATGGGCATTTAAAAACTGGACATAAGGCATTTAATCTTACAGATCTTTTACCACATTAACATGACAAAGTAGTTAAAAAAATGGCAGGAGATTGATTTGCATGGATTTTCATGTTTATCTTCACATGGATCTTTGATTTCATTAATGTTCATTGATTTTAATGACATGATCAGAGTTCAGTATCGGGTGGACGACCCACGTGCCTGCACCACCGCCTGGCACCGCTTCCTCGTGCTGTTGATGAGCATTGTGCTTCGTTGCTGTAGGATGAGCATTCCAGTCAGACCGGCCAATGTCGTTGCATTTGTGTCTCTCTTTCACACAGTCCCGTCGAGTTGATCCCACAAATGTTCAGTGGGGTTGAGGTCTGGGCTGCATGCAGGCCAGTCTATTCTCGTTATACCCTCTATCTGAGAAAATCCATGCAAGTCAAGCTCCTGGCACATTTTTTAAATCACTTTCTGTTGTTAATGTGGTGAAAGGTCCGTGAAATTGAATGTTTTATGTCCATTTTTTGTAATGCCCATACATGTTATTTTTTCACTTTTTGCTGTTGTTTGCTTACTTGTGCAGGTTTTTCTTTCAATCCATGTCAATGTACACATTAGAGTGCATAATTACCAAAGAGACATTGGAAAACTCACTCATCAACAACAACAAAAATTGGGTGACTTACCCAACTTTGATCATTTTGCAGCTTTTCAATTTACACAACATTTTAAGATACTGTCCTTTCTTTGATGATATAATCATTACAAATAGGGTACCATTTTAAAGAAAATTAAATTATCTTTCCGATGATACTAAACTTGCATTGATTATTACTACGAAACTGGAGATATAACTCATCAAACTCAGATTTCCAAACTTTTTTTTTCAAAATCCAAGGTCCACATTTTTCCCGGTCACGTTAACCTCCGAAAACTCGCTCGGGGGGGGGGGGGGTTCGACAAAAAAAATTCCAAGTTCCACCAAGAAATCAATTCTTTCACATTTTCAAACACCCCCCTTTGGACGAAAAAAGGGGGTGATTACGGGTGAAAAGGGGGAGTTAACACCGGCCTTTGGCAAAAAAAAAAAGGGATGTTTGAACACCCCCCCCCCTGCGTACGCGTATGACCATGATAACGAAAAACATTGAAAACTACTTTGAAATTGACCTTGCCAGGCCGATTTCACAGGTTTGTCCTGATCGTTTTTTAATACCATTTTATGGGAATCTGACGAATGGTTGACAAATTTTACTAAACTATTAAATCACATCCGATATTCGTCAAATTTCACTGGGTTGCGAATACTTCGTCCCGAGCGCGTCTGGTAGGACAGTCAATCTGTGTTCTCCTTTTGTTATGCAGTTTCTCATTTGCCCAACTGGCTTTCCTTCAACATGGCCATCCTTTTGTATTATAATGACTTGGCTTTCCTTCAATGTGGTTTAGTTGGCCATCCTTTTGTTATAATGACTTTGTTCAGATGTACCCAGCCAGTTAGTCACCACACCCAGTTATTGTTCGTCACACTTGGCTTTCTAACTTGTTGCTTTGGCCCAGTGTGTTACTTCAGTTGCGAGACCCAGACGAGTAAGTTACTTCCTTCATCGTGTATCCATAGTGTTGACTACAAATATCAGACATATATTTATAGACTTTGATTTTGACTTGTCTAACTAGTCAATTAAGTACAATGAGTTCCTTCCACATGGAGTTACCGGAGATTTTTTTCGGGTGAAGACAGCACTGATTTTCACCAATGGATCCGACGTTTTGAACTGGCAACCGAAGTTAGTGGTATCACAGACAAGAACCATCTTCTCCTACCAGCGAGACTTTCGGGTCCAGCATTTATTGTATGGGAAGGCTTGACAGAATCAGAAAGGAAAGACTTTAGAAAAATGAAAGAAAAACCGTCTGCAGTATTTGGTAAGACACATTTCTTACAGACGTTCCGTTCCTGCATCAATGCCCGTAAGCGCCTTCCGAGCGAGCCACTTGAAATGTATGCCTCGACAATTACTGCCATGGTTGAAGAAGCATTTCCAAAGTACGATGCTGAAGTCAAGGAAGATGAGTCATTCCGGCGTTTCACTGCAGGTCTTGATGAAAAGTTTGGGCACATTTTTTGCCATTGTAACAAATCTACAAGCTGTATATACTATTGACACGAGTTTTATGATAATCAAATGTTTCTCTTTAAGGTTAGATCAACATATGTGACCAAAGTCCATGTTATCATCCGCGGAATTGAGTCTAAAAACTTCCTTTTTGGTCAAAAATCTCGTGGAAGATCCCTGGTTTTCCCATCTTTTCTGACTTTGCCGCGTCATAAAATGAAAGTGCGTCATCGATAAATATATTGATAATAAGTATTTGTAGCGGGAAGTATAAGGATTCTAAAAATGTAAAAATCAAATTTTATTGCTAAGGAGAAGGCCCGCGGAATTGGCAAAAATCAAACACAACCTACATTTTCTCCTAGTCCCAGCTGCACGCAGCCTTTATTATTATGCGTTCAAGTGTGAATGAGAACAATGACAGCAGTCCGTCGCTTCCTCCTATACAGAGGACGTTGAGAGAGCAGTGACCCATGACCTGTGCGGTAACTCGGATTTCTCTGCGCAAAAGAGGATCGTTTTCTTTTGTTAAGAAATTCATATGCTACAGACACAGGTCTCCTAGCCCCTGGGACTCCCGAAACAGGCAACCTAATTATTCTCATCAGTACCGTCGAGAAGATCGGCCATGGAACAGCAGCCCCTACCATGAGCTGTGCAATAGCCCCAGCTATGATCGTCAGGTTCATTTCTCTGATCATAAGTCGGGAAACTTCTATTAGTTGGTGACGAGGGCCAATCACCAGCTACACCCATTCAGGCCCCGAACAAACTACAACCACAATCAGCAGAGGAAGACAAAGAACCCTACATCCCTTGCATTATTGATGGTACTTATGTATTGGCCTACATCGATTCTGGATCTTACACTTCTCTTGTCAGTACCAAGTTTGGGGAATCCATCCCTAAATCTCAGAGCTAGAGGAGCCCGTTGATCAAGGTTCCAAAGGCCAGCGTCATCTATCACTGGAGAGGTAGTAGACATTATTGGTAGAACTGATGTCACATTACACTTGGGCACTACAACACTGAAGCACCAATTTCATGTGGCAAGAGATATTACACACCCAGCAGTAACTGGGTGGGACTTTTTCCGCAAAAACAATGCGGTACTTACAACGTTAGCACTCATCCTGAGGGGAGAGACCATACCTCTTGTCAGCAAACACCAACTTCAAGCCCTACTGAAGTGCAGCGTGTTTCTAATGGGAAACACACCCATTCCTCCGGCGTGCGAGACCCATGTTCAAGGCAGACTCTCACCAATACAGGGAGACATCATCCCATCAGACTACGAAGGTGTTTTCGAACCAGAACTCGATCAACAACTTAACTATGCCAGTGCTAGATGCATTACAAGGCCTCGAGACGGCATTATTTCCATCCGTCTTATCAACCCATCTCAGGAACAAATTGAAATTCCAACCAACACCAATCTTGGGCAGTTCTACGCTATGACAGGACACCCACAAGAAGAATACATGCTCACGGATAACATAGTGGCAGTACTGCAAATCCACAGCACCATTTCAAGTATCATCCTTACTTCCGTCTGATATGACCAAGAGCCAACGTGACCAAGCTGAAAAGCTTCTTTCCACTTATCAGGACATCTTCAGCGCGTCATGGGATGACATCGGCCAGACGGATGTAGCCCACCATCATATCCCAACAACAGCTGAAGCTCCGATTCGTCAAAGAGCATACCGCACATCACCAGGTATGAAAGTTGAATTCCAATCTCAAGTCGACGACCTTCTACAAAGAGGAATTATCGAAGAAAGTCACAGCCCATGGGCAAGTCCCATTGTCATGGTCAAAAAGAAAGATGGAACCTTTCGCTTTTGCATCGACTACAGGGCTCTGAATGCAGTAACAGTGAGAGACTCTCATCCCATACCGAGGCAAGACGACGCAATAGATGCCCTTTCATCATCCACATATTTCTAAGTCATGGATCTCTCCAGCGGATATTGGCAGGTGCCACTCAACCCCAAGACAAAGAGAAAACAGCATTCACGACAGGAACAGGGTTTACCACTTCAACGTCATGCCCTTTGGTCTAGTTAATGCGCCCATGACTTTTCAACGGATTATGGAAGCTGTTTTACATAGTCTTCACTGGTCTACCTGCCTCATCTATCTCGATGACTGCATCATACTTGGAAAGAATTTCGAGGATCACATCAGCAATTTGCAAGAGGTATTCCAACGCTTCAGAGAAGCTGGATTGAAAGCCAAACCATCTAAATGCCAGTTCGTCCGTAAACAAGTTTCGTACTTGGGTTACGTCATAAGAGCAGAAGGAGTACTCCCTGATCCGAGCAATACCAGTAAAGTTGCGTCTTGGCCTCAACCACGGAGTCCTACTGACGTCAGATCATTCCTGGGTTTGGCATCCTTCTACCGCCGCTTCATCCGAGACTTTTCAAAGATTGCATTACCTCTGACCAACCTTACCCACAAAGGAGTGAAGTTCATGTGGACTACTAAATGTGATAGTGCATTTGAGACTTTGAAGGAATCCCTTACCAATCCACCATTAATGGCTTACCCAAACTTCTCAGAGAAATTCATGTTGTCCACTGATGCCTCCCTCACTGCTGTCGGTGCTGTTTTCTCACAAGTACAGGATGGAAGAGAAAGGGTACTCGCCTACTTCAGTCAAATGCTTTCTACTACTCAGCAGAAGTGGTCCACCTATGACAGGGAACTGTGGACAATTGTTTCAGCTGTGCGCCATTTCAGACACTATCTACGTGGCCAAGAATTCACGATATTGACTGATCATCAACATATCTTGGGATACAACAAAGTTTCTATCCAGGATGATGTATCCGGCCGACGAGCACGATGGATAGCTGAACTTAATGCCTACACGTTCGACATCAAACATCGAAAAGGCAAACTCAACAGCCATGCAGATGCCTTGTCTCGTCGCTCTCAAAGCCCCAAGCCAAGGGAGGAACAAACCAAACACACAGATACCATTCCAGATCATCCTGCGGCTACCAACCCAATAGAGTGCAACATGGTACAGACACGTTCCTCATCACGACTACTGGCCGAGGAGAATCAGAGCATTGACATACCCAGCCAAACAACCAATGAGTTCGAGCTTGAACTTCCTCAACCAGAGTTGGTAGAGAACTTCAACTTGATGGGACAAGAAATTAACCTTCGTCAACATCAGCAGCAAGATGACAACATTAGAAGAGTTATAACATACTTACAAGATGGCTACAACCCTACAGTGGGAGATATTCGTCGACAGAATCCCCACATGAGACGCTATCTGCGGGACATTCATCAGCTGACTATCCACAATGGCATCCTTTACCGCAAGGTACAAGATAATATTGGTGACACCATATATCAAGCTGTTGTGCCCCAATCATT
>JZLH01S0093557.1:36165-49048 GCA_001188425.1 Eucidaris tribuloides | reverse complement strand
GTTGTTAGTGTTAGTGTTATTTCTGTCTTGGCTTACCTCGCTGGGTCCCGCAGTTGTACGTGTAATGTGTATGGCAGCGCGATGCCGCACGGTAAGCGGCAAGAAAAAAATACAATATTTTAGATTGTGAAAGAACTAAGACATAATGAAATACCGTAAGTCAAATACATGAAATTGAGAGGGAAGTACATGCCTTTCCGACAGTGTTGCATTTGAAGTACGATTGTTTAAATTTCATAAAGAAATTACAACTTTTCTTCAGGTTTTCCGCGGTTTTCATGTTCGTCGAACAAGGGATGTGACGTCACGCTCGTGTTAACACTCGTGTTATGCTATTGATTACAGAATCGATATTGGCCATTAATCCAAGTCGCAGTGTTGGAGTTCGGTTTAACGGCTCTTGCCGTCTACTAACACTAACAATAACACTAATCCAAAACTTGAAATCACCCACTCTGTATTGTACATGTATATGAGCATATTAACCCATTGGCTATGGGAACCAGATGTGCCATGTATTAACTCTATGGGAATTACGGAATCTCAGAGGCAATGGGTTTAAGTTAACAGTTATATTTATGCTTGTAGATAATGTGATCAGTGTTGGAAAGAACAAAACCCCGTGCCAAGGTATAGAATTACAAACTACTTGTGCTGCATGTACATATTTGGCAAGAAGTGAAATTTTATTTATAATTTTCAAATTCAGGGATCCCACGCATATTGTAAACACCAATTTCTGTAATTTTCCACGACTCATTTTTGCCTTTTTTCCGATAAGTACCATTTTGGTGTGAGTTGCAGCACCTAAGCAGCATACAAGCAATGCTTCCATAGCCACACACCTTCCTCACCCATAATCAATTCCCATGACTCTCCATGACTTTGGAAAATTTTTCTTTTTCCCCAATAATTTTCTAGAATATATGGTTTCAACATTTTCCAAAATTTTACATCCCTACTAATATTCTCCATTACAAAATATGTAGAAAATTGATAAAAATACATACATTTGCAACAAAAAAGGGACTAGACAGCAATATTTTATGACTTTTTAAAAAATACAGACATATTGTTCAAAACAAAAGTACCTAATAAAGTACTTTGTTGTACGTCATGTTACGGAAATAATGATTCATGATACAAGTAATTGTAGAATACTGTATGTATGATATCGGTGGCCTTGTTGCGACCTATTTTAATCCAGTTTTGGCCTGAATACCAGGAAACTATGACAACATCTGAAAATCATCGAAAGTACATATTGCCCTTGACTCACAGAATTCAATTGTATTCAAGTGAAAACTGTAAACAAATATCAGTCTTTTCTTTCATTTCTTGAATGCTTAGTCTGCAATGTGTGTGCCACCTCACACGCATGCTTGTGGTGTAAAGTGACATGTCATTAAAAAAAGGAAAACAAATCACACAGTTTCTTTTTTGGGGGGGAAATAAAGTTTTGGACATTTTTAAATCTTCAAGGAAGTAAATTAAAACTGAAGAGTTTCAGTGAATAAGTTAATTTGTAAAAGGTACAGGTGAGGGTTTATAGTCTTGTATCACATGCGTAAACACAATTTCTCACGACTTCACAAATTACCCCCTGATCATTGGACCCATGTCAAGCCTGCACCGGGGGGGGGGGTACTTGCCTAGTAAGGTAAACAGGGAGTGCTGCCGCTCTAATAGGTGACTTTTTCTCAAAAAATCCTTAAATATGGGAATGGTTTAGGAAAAAATCCTTGAACATTGGTCATGATTTTGAAAATTACGATTTACATAGAATTTTCGCTCTATTTCATCGCTAAAATGCTAAAAAATGCCACTTTTCTTAACAAAAAACCCTTATAATTTAGGTACCATTTCCCAAAATGACCTTAATAAAAAAGGTCGGGTCTATTCGACTTCAGCGGGCACGACCCCGCGGAGCAAATCTTGGGTAACCCCCCCCCCCCCCCCCCCGGGCCCTGCACATTATTGTGCACTACCTCTGCTCCCTGGTGAGTATTATAATTTCTACCCAGTTGAAAAAAACATAAGATCAAACCTGCCTTAGCAGCCAACTCTCTTTAACAACCAACATATGACGCACCACGCGCTACCCCGGGGTACCGTTGCACCCTGGTGTACCGCATTGTGCAGCGCCCTCGAGTCCAAAATTTTATTTTCTTTGGTTATGATCACTGAAATCAGTGGTTATGATGCAGAGGCTGTGCAAGTGCACAACAAAAAGCCATAAACTTACGAAAAGTGGGGTAGAAATGAAGCTATATTGGTTATTTTCATACTTATCACACAACCTCTACATAATTTTGTAACCCAGGGTACAGTGCTAAAAAATAAATAAATAATTAAACAAAATGGTGGATTTCTAGTTGGTACCCCGGGGTACTATTAATGTTATCATAGTATACTGGTCACTAAAAATGATTCCCCTGGAGACAAATTGTATGGTTAATAATCCATCTACGGCAGCCACCTGTTTCTGTTTCCCTTGAGTGGCCACTATCGACAAGGTTCCCTGTATCTTGAAAAGGACTAAAGTGCTAACAGAACTGAATATCATGAACACAATAAAAAGCAAGTTTATAATTTTCTATATAGTGGTGTAAATGTTGAGAAATTGCTAAACTTGCCCCAAAATGCCATTTATGATGTTGACACAGGGAGCTGACAAGCTTCTGAAGTGGCAATATGCACAAACAGTCCGGCTACACATATGTATTTCCAGCTTGCTTGGTGGAACACTTAAACAAGTTTCTAAAATGTTTTTGAAAATAATAAAACACAAGTCTAATTTGTAATTCAATGAAATGTTACAAATTTTTGGAAGCACATGTGTTTGTGATAAAATGTTTAGCAACTTGGGGATAATTAAATATTACCTAAATATTATTAACTATATCATAAAGTACATGACTCTGTAAGAATGGACTGTGTTTAGCTTACTGTAATATCTTTATTTCATATTGATACCAATATATTATGTAGACAAAGTATGGAAATTAAGACTTGAACTTAATTTACAGATAATTACATATATCATTAGTGGCTGTAGAACACACGACTGGAAGTATTTTTAAGGGGAAAATGACATGAAAACGTAAATGGGGTAAAATTCAGACATTGCTGCAACTGTTCAACAATAAAGCAACCAAAACATATCTTCACATAATATTCTATAATAATAATAATAATATTGAGTTCTTATCGTGCGCTATCCACACAGTATCATAGCGCTTACACATTATTATTACCCCAGTCACTGGATACATTAATTCAATACAGCACTTATACAATGCTCACTATTTATCCCAATCCTTTCTAAAAGGTGTCAATTTTGGGGGTTTTCACAATCCTTTTAATTACCCACTCAGTTTAACTCTGAATGTGCCAAAGTCACAAATATGCACCACTTAATACATACAATGTCTACAGAGCTGTAATTCTGTGGCACATTAAGATGCAGCACGTTTTCCCATTGGTTGTAACAGGTTATGTTCACCATATCTTGGAATTGAGAATTGGCATAAATTACTGATTTATCAAACACTACTATCCCATCCACACATCAAATTTTACTCCATCTCTTAATAAAACTATTAAATTAAAGGCAGAATATGCTTTGGCTTAAGGGTGAAGATAAGTTTTCCTCCTGCTCTGCTTTGAAATACACCTATAAAATATATCAATTTTGTTTTGGGGAAAGTAATGAGAAAACAAAATTGGATAGCTCCACCCAGCATTTTGCAATAGATACATGTATACATATTACTGTTTGTTCACTAATCATTTAAATATCACAATAAGTCACTCTAAACAATTTTCTGCAGGTTGATGTTGTTTTCTGATTTCTAGAGTGATAAACCATACTTTATGAAAGATTGGTGAAAAATTTATTGAATCAACCAAAATTATAAAATGGCTTTAACCCTGTAAGGATGACAGGCCTGTACACAATGCCCAGTACATTTCACACCCACAAACAATTTTCTTGATTTATATAGGTCATAATGTGTACTTAAAGGCAGGGGATCTCTTTTGCATGCCTAAAAATTAACATTGTGTAAATACAATGGCATTTAGAAGAAAATGCCATCCGGGAACCTTTATCAAAATATAGGAGCTAGAAACTCAGTTTTCGTGAAATTATAGTGACCGTTAGACTCTGATTTGAATTTATTTCTCACGAGAAAAAAATTCCTACCATAGAACGTATACGAAACGGCTATTGTTTTACTTTCGCATTTTTCAAATTCTAGGCAGCTACTGACCCCCAAATTTCACAGACGTGCCTTTCATCAATAGCCTGAGGGCATGGGCTATCTTTTCCTGGTCTGCGGGGATGTTTGCAAATGAGATCCACTGCCTTTAATGGGACAGAGACATTTGTAGGCAATATAACGTTAGTTTGAGTGAAAAGGTTGGCATATTTCTGGGGTTCTGTGAATACCAGTCGTCTCTGAATGTGATATGTGCTGAGCTTCTGTACAAGCCCCCAGGGGGTTAATTATCATGTTGGATAAGAAAATCACATAATTCCATGAGAAGTATGAATAACTTACCAGTAGGTACTGCATTTACAAACACAAAAAATTCAACGAAGAGTTTTGCATCTAGTGATATATCAATGGTAGAGGAAATTCTACAAGCAGTCCATGCAATAATATCCCAATGTCCCAACACACACTTAGAGACCTTTACTCCTTTTTAAAGTCATCCGGTGGGCATTTATAGAGGGCGCTTCACCAGAGGCTTGCAGAAACCCACAAGGCACAACACCTCAAGAGTTTGGATGATCATTTTTCGGCAGGAGAATTCCTGTAGACCAAGGGTGCGATAGACCGAGGATTTGTATAGTACCAATGAACGGCATATCTGATAGACCAAAATCACATGTCTAGGCTTGAAACCATGACTAGCGGTTAAACATGTTTAACAGCAGTTAGAGCACCTAGTTCTTCATTTCTTCTTTCATTCTAATTCAATTTGCACAATTAAAACAACTTAAGCAGATGTTTAAATGCATATACTATGGCCGCTATCATTGCTCTAACAGACCGTTGGTCTATCGGACCCTTGATCTATGGAACCCTTGGTATATCAGGTTGTCAACTTTTTTGGCAATAATCAACAACAGAAGAACCCAGGTGCTCCAAATTTATGAGAAACAAACATGAAAATGACGTAATTTTGACATAATCGGCTGAAAGGGCATGTTCAGACATTCGACAAGAATAGTGCAGGACGCTCAATCTCAAACACACACAGGAAACCATATACCTTGCATACCAGGCAGTGTCAACGTCACTCAATATCACCGATATGCAGTGTTGTATCCGAGGCCGGCCTCAAGGCCAATTTCTTGTGGCCTCGGTTTCAGAGCCTTTCAGAGCGATTTCAGATACAACACTGCAGATGTGCTCCATGCGGACTAGGTGACTTTAAAAGGGTACAACTGCCAAATTACTCTACAATTAGTGTTGCACGACTTCAGCATTTTAGAGAGTCGACCAGTCGCCCACCAATAGTCACGACTCTGACTATTAGTCGACTATCGGTGTTCAACATCTTAGTGTGTTCAAGATTGGTGGTGTGGGGTGCATGGGTGTCGTAGTTGGAGTCGCAGTGAGTGCAACGTATATGGCAACACGTATGATAGCATTGGACGATTATAGGCTAATCCAAGTACATTTTGGCAGTTCTGCTTGATTTGCGATCGAAGAGAGAGAGAGAGGGGATTCATTTCTGCCACAAAATGGTAGATAAATGATTGGTAGTTCTGTTCAATTTTTACGTCTTTTGACTCAGTTTTTAATACAAATTAACATGTGATAAAAAGTTGACTATTGCGTTCTGATAGTCGGAGTCGCGACTCCGTGCAGGCAGTCGCGACTACGACTTTTAGCGACTTAGTTGTGCAACACTATCTGCAATTACCTGTGTATTACATCAAGAAAATCAACAATTCCCCTTAATACTGCAATAACTTTCACCAGCTTGGAGTTGCGCAACTGTATCCACTTGTAATTTCTAAATTCTTAACATGCCATAGTCACGATTATGCACCAAACCATACCATGTCCATAGAGCTGTAATTTCCGCAGCACGTTAAGAGTTAAAGAGACTGTAAGGAGAAGTAGAAGCAGAAATGTACACATCATAAAAAGCATGTTGCAATAAAATCTCTGGCCCGGATTTGAGAAACATTTGATGATGAAAGGTGGCCAATGATACTGTGTCTCTTACGTGGATGGCATCTTGCTTGGTTTCTGTTGGAGACGATTTGATTTCAATATAACACACATTATCAATAGACCCCAGCCCAAGATATCTCACACTTAGTCTCCGACGGGTTAACACACGATAGTCTGCTGGCACTGCAGTGTTGTAGTTGAGGCCGACCTCTAGACCAATTTTTGGTGGTCTCGACCTTGGCGTGAGTCACCTGTACAAACCCAAGGAAACGATGTGTTTTGGTGCAGCCTCAGCCTCGACCTCAGAACTTTGGGACTTGACTACAACACTTTGCATCCAGCTTTGCATGTCACACTGATGACAGACATTTAATAGACGGTGGTTTGCTCATGCCATGTACGCATATTCGTCCGCTGCCGAGGTACGCTCGAGGTATTGCTTGTCTATCAACGCTTCGATGCACTTCTTGATCATGCTGATGCTGGGAGAGAATCGTGCCCTCGCTTGACTAATTACCTGCAAGATGACGAAGAAAAGAAAACAAATGTGAAGTGCCAAATAATTCTTTATCTAATTCAAAGAGTAAATGTAATTCAACTCTGCACTCTCTTCAGATAATATATGAATATAATATGATGTAAATAAATGAAGCCTGAATTGCCCACATGACAATTTTTAAAAGCAGAGTACTGTATACACTGAATATTTCGCAGTGGTTTTATTTTCGCAAATTTTGTGACTTACTGAATGCGAAAATTTTCTCTTCCTGACATTTCTGTACAAAGTGAATGAAAATAAAATAAAATCGCCTAAAATATGCTCTCACAAATTCCCCGTCTTGAAGCCAATCACAAAAATATATGGACACAAAATATATGGCACATACAGTAACTTATTGTTCAAGAGAAAATTGAAATATTGTTGTTGGTTTGTTTTTCAATTTTCTGACAAGATAGTAATTATGAAAAATCACCAACATTTGTGAATGAAAGTTTCTAGCTCCTATACTTTGCTGAAGGTCCTTACATGGTACTTTCTTCTATAAACTAGCTAATTTACACAATGTTAATTTTTCGGCATGCTAGATATTTCCTGCCTTTAAATAGTGTTTTTCGCCCAGGATTGGGAATATTTCCCACTTTTTGTCATATTTCCCGGACACCATCCAATATAAAACTGTCTTCTCACATACAAAAGTCAATGGGAGCAATTTATATTCCTGGACGAATGGATGGAAATATGCCAACCCTGCTTTCACTCCATTTTACTCTTTTTTACTTCTGACACATACACCCCATGTTGTTATCCGGAAGTCATTGTGCACGTCCCATGCTGTGTTTGAAGCGTAGCACAGGTAGCAACATCCTGGCAACATTTTATTACAAGAATAAGACTTCCTTCGAGGAAGGAAGTTGTAAAAAGACTAATCTTCCAAGGCAAAACATACACCGGAAAATGCAGAACCCTGGGGGGCTCAAAGGAGGGTAATCCTGTACAAGGTCGAATTTGAGCCTGGAAATTCAAACCACAAAGCCACATATCGGAACTCAGGAACTCACACGGCAGAATATTATTCCCAACCACAAATGCAACCTTCCAAATAATGATAATAATAATAATAAAAATAATAATGATAATAATAATAATAATAATAATAATAATAATAATAAAGGACATTTATATTGCACAGATACTGTAATAATGTACTCTACTGCGCATTACAATATAATCATTTTGTATATACATGTAACAAACACAATTCAGGTGAAATTCCAATAAAGAAATTGGTTTTTAACCTCTTCTTAAACTCATTTACGGAAGGTAATTGCCTCACAAACAATGGATTATTGTTTCAGATTATTCCACAGTTTGGGGGCAGCATACAAAAATGCTCTGTCACCAAGGGTAACTTTAATGCCAGAAATATATATTTTTTTTAAAGTAAGAAGGTATGGACCTTTCCAAATGACCTGTAAATGCAGGGTTCTATATAATGATATTTTTCCAGAAATTTTGACATTATGACTGCTTTTTTATGGAGTTGGATTAGATATTGTTTTGTTTTGTGCAATATTGAAATGATAAAAATATATTTTATATCACTCAAAAGTTAAATGTGTGTTCTACTATTTCTTTCATAATTATTTCACCAGAAATATTTGTTTAAAGTAAGTGAAAAGGGACATAAAGTTACAATTTTTTGTTGAAGTCAGTACTATTTTTGACCCCAAATAAATGACTCTGCAGAAAGTCTTATAACATCAAAATTATTAAAAACATTGAAATATTAATACCATAATTAAACAAAGTACAGTCAAACCTGTCTTAGCGGCCACCTCTCCATAGCAGCCAACCTGTCTATAGTGGCCACTAAAATGATTTCCTTGGAGACAAATCATGTGGTAAAGAACCTGTCTATAGCAGCCACCTGTCTACAAAGGCCACATTTGGTGTATCCCTTGAGTGGCCACTATAGACAGGTTTCACTGTACACATTTATCTTCATATGGTGTATACAACATTGCTTTTCTTCAATGTACATGTAAATAGTTACAGTTGTATGAAATTGACACTACAGTTCCACAATTGTTGAATGTGACATTGTCCAAAACGTTTTGGTAAGAGTTACTGGAGAGTTCACATCATGGTCCCGATTAGATGTTCTGAATAGAGAAATCTTTCAGCTACACTAACAGACATGCCACCTGTTCCTTTGGCAGTAGTTAGTCCTTTTCTTTCTAGTTGCAAATACTTGTGATTTTGAGCAAAATACCTCAAAATCCTTTTTTCTTTGGGAAAAAGAATACAAAATATTTTTTTTTCAAACCAAAACTTGTTTTCCAGACTAAAAAAATACTTTTTTTCATTCATATGAGGTTGGCATGTCTGCACTAAAGTGACAACACAAAGCACAATTAGTCTCACATGAGTCCCCCACCACCTCCACTCTCCCCCCATTCCCTATTTCCATACCTCATGTATGTTATGCTTCAGTTTCTTGCGTGTCTTCATAATTCTGATGATTGCAGCTTGTAGATACAGCTTCCACTACCCAGAACTGACAACATTGAGCACACATATGTCTCCTATGACTTCCCCTTCCCCACCACCTCCCTCCCCCCACCACCACCTCCCTCCCCCTTCCCCATTTCCATACCTCTTGTATAAGTATGTTGTGCTTGAGTTTCTTGCGTGCCTTCATGATTCTGACGATAGCGGCTTGTAGGTATAGCTTCCTGTCTTCGTCGACAGCGCTGTGCGTGTGTTCTACTTCTTGCTGTAATGTATCAAACAACAAAGTAGTCGGCTTTAATTTCATCAGAGCCATACTCAGAATATGATCACACACAAAATTATGGAGTTTTGAGGCAATGGTAATGATAGGGTGAACAGCCCCTAATGTACATGATCAATATGCCTAATGGTTTAACTTTGGGAGAATGTTCCCACTCTAATCATGAGATAGAGAACTCCCCCGCCCCTGACCCCCCCCCCTCCCCCCAAAAAAAAGAAACGTTATGATCAGTCAGTCATAAACTGATTTATTCATAAATAAATAAATACACAAAATAAATAAGTTTTAATGTGTCTTGAAAATTACAGTTCCATGGATATTGTTTGTATTGTGTCATGCATATTTGCAACTTCAGCACATTATGAGCTTTAATAGATTCAATTAATATCCAAGGGTCTAATTTTTGTGTTTCTGGACTTTGTGATGGGTTGATGATACAATTTTGAATAAATGTTAGTACAACACTATTGTAAAAACCACGCTTCTAATTCTTCTTTCGGCCCGCTAGTAACGCTACCGTTTTTATCACGCGCCTTATAGGACGGGCGAATTCGAAGAGCAAGAAAAGCACCCGGTCGTTTCCCGCCTAGTTTTTACACCGACAATCCCTTTGCCTCAGCATTTCTAAAGCACTGCTAATGAGATGTGTTTAGTTGATATCTTCTCCTACCCTAATGTTGCCAACAGATTTATCAAATGAACGTGGTCTATCCTGTACATATAAATGAGTAATATAACTAAGGGGTCACCAGTTCTTACTCTACATACAATAATCACTTTTGTCATCAATGATAAAGAGCTGTAACAATTTGTTTCAAGCATTCCTAAATGACAACATTGCTCAGTACTGTTGCATTTACTCCACCCTTCCTCAAAGAAAATTATTAGTCTTCCTCAAAGAAAATTATTTCTTTGAGGAAGACTAAATTCTGGATGATGAAAACCGAAACAAAAATAAAAGACATAATCACCATAGATATTAATATGAATAGGGGTAAAAAATAGGGGCAGGGATAGTGGTGAAGGAGGGGTGATGGTAGGTATAAGAGTGGAGGGGTAAGGGTAGGGGTGAGGGAGAAGAAAGAGGTGAGGTTAAGGTTAGGAGTGAATTAAACATAGAGATTGGGTAGGGTAGAGGTTGGAGTAAGGATATAGGGGGTGCAATGGTAAGTCTAGGGATGGGGTTGAAACCAGAGTAGAGATTGGGTAGGGTTAGGGCAGTGTATGGATAAGGTAAGGGATAAATGTATTGGTAGGGGTGGGGTAGAGTGGATTAAAGATTTGGTTAAGTTTAAAGATGACATGAAAATGGTAGAGATGAGATGGGTGTAAGGTCATGGGTGAGTGTATAAGTAGGTGTGGGGTAACATGAAGGGTGGAGTAAAGGAAGGGTGGAGTAAAGATAGGGTGAATTCTAAGAATGTGGTTGGAAGAAGGGTAGGGTGAGGTAGGAGTAAGGTGAGGGTAGTGTAGGGGTAAGGTCATGGTTGGGTGTATGGATGGGAGTAGGGTAACATGAAGGGTGGAGTAAAGATAGGATGAAGTCAAGGAATGTGGTTTGAAGAAGGGTAGAGTAAGGTATGGGTAAGGTTTGGGTTATGTATGGATAAGGTCAGGGATGGGAGTATGGATAGGAGTGGGGTAGGGTTGTTGGTGAAATAAAGGGGAAGGGTTAGGGGTAGGAGAAGGGGGAAGTCGACAATCATACCTGGGGAGGCTCGCGTTGGACTGCTGTAGTGATCTTGAATTTTGTCCTCTTGTTTGAGTACGACTGATTTAGCATGAAGCATGTGTTTTGTGTGAAGGGACCCTGGAGGTGAAATAACAAATACCTGACATTCTTATCAAGACAAAACATTTCAGATATTCATTTTTACATCAGGTGTCATATATGCTAAATATTCCACGGTGGGTATATTTTCATGAATTTCACAACTAAACAGCAAAAATTGTCACTTCCTAATATACCTGTATAAATTGCATACAAACGCAATAAAATTGTGAAAATACAGTACACTCTTGCAAATTTCTTGATTTGCAGCAAAATCACGAAGACATAGTTGCACAAAATATATGGCGTCCGCAGTATACATCAAGTGGATTTTCATATTTAGTGTAGTGACAAGAAGCATTAACCCAGTAACTACGAGATTAAGTAAATCTCCATAGACTTTGTACAGGGTCCATGCGGTTCCAGTAAGCAATGGGTTAACTTCCAGTTTTATTCAGTTAATATCAGCTTGATTAAGTAAATCTCCATAGACTTTGTACAGGGTCCATGCGGTTCCAGTAAGCAATGGGTTAACTTCCAGTTTTATTCAGTTAATATCAGCTTGATCAAAGTGTATTGTCATTGCATGGGTTTATTAACTCTGAGGTTATAAAGAATGTCCAGTATTTGCTCTGGCAAAAATTAATCCGACGATTATTTCATGCCCTAAACCTGACCTCAACCCTAATCCTTACCCTAACCCAAACACTAACCCTAACCCTAACCCAAACAATATACCTAACTCTATTTTAAACTGGAAACCCAATGACAAACCTAACCCTAACTCTTTGTCTTCTGAGATATTGTCACCGAAACAACTGTTGCCGAATCAAATGCCGGATTACCAATATAAATGGCATTTCGATTTCAGCATTTTTGCCAACAAAATAAGCCAGTTCGTAATTACAATTTGAGCATGTGCAGAACAAAGGACATTTGTATGAAGCTAGTGTAAGATGACATTTGAAAAACTGGATAGCTCAATGTGAAAACTATGTGATAAATCATGCATGCATGAGATGCATATTCAGGAATGTGACAGGTGAAGGTATTCTTCTCCACAGAATGTAACAAAAGCAATTAAATGCTTCCATAATGGTTTCTCTTAGGTGCCTCACTATAGGAGCTATCCACTCCTTAAAGATATGTGGTATTTCGGGAGTCATTCGTTCCATCTACTAACTACAAACTGACTTATTGTATGGGTTTTCTTTTCATGTGCCCAGTATTTGAAAACACAGAAATTATTTATTAGTTTAGCATCATTTGCAACAGCAGCTCCTCGTCTGTGGAATGGACTTCCCAAATCAATTCAGTTGCCTGAGACCGTCGACAGATTTAAGAATGGTCTAAAGACATATCTGATGAAAGACTTATTTTAACAAAGAAGGACACTTACTGTGAGCGCCTTGAGCATCCTATGGATGGACATGTTTGCGCATTATAAATATCTATATTATTATTATTATTATTATTAGAGTTCTTGTAAGTCTTTGAACTTTCAACATGATTAATATTCAAACTAGAGCAATTCGGCTGCGCGCAGCCGATGGGGTATGCCTCCGCATCCCCGTCCAATTCCAAACTTTGAATGTACGGGGCATCGTAACCTTTGACCG
>JZLH01S0093557.1:0-20608 GCA_001188425.1 Eucidaris tribuloides | reverse complement strand
CTAGGGGAAAGTTTCATTAAACTTCCTCTAGTGGTATTTTAGTAATCTTGTTCATGACAAGTTGTGGACACACGGATGCACAGACACACAGACAGACAAACCAAAACATAATGCATCCAGCAACATCATGACAGAGGAATAACAACATGAAGTATTTCAAACAAAACAGAGGACAGTATTGTGTCCTGCTTGAAAAAAGTGTTCATAGATAATATGATTTGATATTAGGAGACACAAACTTTAGAGATCCACAATGAATGAAGAAGCTGTCTATACATCAAGGCACTCGCCCTTTTCTCAACAAAGAGGGGTGGCATAACCAACTACCAAATGTGGACACACACACACATTGACAGACACACAGACAGACAACCCCTAAACATACTGCATCCCGCAAACTTCATGACAGACGTAATAACAAAACAAAGTATTTCTAACAAAATATACGTGGGTTTTGCAACCTGCTTGAAAAAGTAGTTCATAGATAATATGATGTGATAATAGAAGACATAAACTTCAGAGATCCTCAATACTACGAAAGACGAGTGAAGAAGTCATCCATACAAAAAGGCTCTCTCCCTTCTCTCAACAAAGATGGGTGGCAGAACAATCTACCAAATGTCTATGACCTAATAAAAAGGCTGTTATGTCATCAAGGGTCAAGTTGGCAATCAGGTCACTCCTGTGAATAAAGTTGTGGTCAAAACGGGCTGGAATTTTTTTTTGGGGGGGGGCAACTTCTATTTTTGCATTGGAAAGATAAGTTTATTTCTTCTCAAACCAATTCTGCCCTACTTTGGCAAAAGAAAGCAAGTAACAAAAGTGTCAGTTCTAGTAAATGAGCAATTTATGTCCGTCATTTACATTAGCATCAATGCAGCATAGGAAATACACTGGGACTGAGGGTAATTTAGCCCCCCATATTATCAAAATAGGCCCCTAAAATAACAAAATAGCCCTCAATTTTGCTCATAGGCTTCAGTGTTTCAAATACTGGCATTACTAAATCAGGCTTGAAAGTAGCCCCTACAAATAAAATTTTATTTCCTGCCTTGCATCAATGCAATGTTAGCACATTCAGACTTAAAGGTAAATGACATGATTGGGGGTAGTCCTCAACTTGGGCTGAAACTACTCTAGAATCAAGTAAACTATGCAAGGATTTCTCCTGTGAAAATCTTGTAGTCAAACGTTGACTCATTCTGAAATAAACAATGTCAATATCACTCGTAGCATGGAAACCTGCTGTGCGGCTCTCTATGGGGCTTATTTTTATCGTCCCGGATAAAATTAAGATACTCCTATGTTTATGCTTGATTCTCCTTGAGTAAACAAATTACAGACCAATCCTCCCAGGTGGGAGATCCACTCCTGCTAGTATATAGTTGGTATATATTTCAACTCATTTGGTTCTGGAGGCATTTTCAAGTGTTCCCAATCATTATTATTATTATTATTATTATTATTATTATTTATATTGCGCTTTTCCCATTAGGCCCAAAGCGCTTTGGCCGTCCTTCTTTATTTGGCAAGCATCTATACAACGTGCCATAGAAGGGGCCCGAATAATGTTGAAAGTGTTGAAATGGCCATCACACCGGGTTTTCACCCTTCTCTTTTCGATGAAGTGTCTGGGTTCTTTTACGTGCTGAGGTGTTTCTCTCTCAACACGGGACCTCCGGCTTTACGTCCTATCTGAGGGACGAGGTAATGGGGATAAAGTGCCTTACCCAAGGACACAACCGCCATGACGTGGGCTCGAACCACGGACCTCTAAGTCGGGAAGCCAAGGTGTTATCCACTATGCCACGACGCCTCCCCAAACTGTCACTAACCTTTAAATATTTTTCAATAAAATGAAAATTTCTTCTGCAACTTTTGCCTGCCTGAAGGTACAACATGCTGAGGATGTTGCAAAAACACCAATACCTCAAATTTGAGTGATTTGTCACTTTTTGTCACATTTTGTCACTCTTTTTGCCAAAGTAGGGCAGTATTGAGGTGAACTGTCATGCACAAATTTTGTGAATGTTCTTCATTGTCCATCTCGGTATCGTCAAAATATGCACAACCATAGATTTGTAACACAATAAAAGCTGATTTCTTATCTCTTGTCACAAAAGAGATATTCTCCAAAACAAGAAAACTATCTTGAACTGCTGGAAAAGGTAGGCCAAAGATTGAGTGCTCATTGAATCATTTGATGTTGTCACAATCAGCGTGTACGAATATAAGCGTTTTTTTTTATTTTGGTACCCAAGTCGGTGCAGTCGTACGACAAAAGTACGTGTAGTGTGCGGAGGCCTTTAGATGTAGCAATAAATAGTGTCACACAATTAAATGAAAGTTGGTTATTATAAACATATAAAATGAATGTATATCAGACAAATGTTTGACCTGATTGAAAAAGGATGAAGATCTAATATTATTTAGACTGATATCACAAAATCATCAGCAGAATCTACTACACATCTAGTAAACTTTTGAGACATAACCATTTAAATATTCAGAAAAGAAAAAAAAATCATGTGAACTCACACACACACACACACACACACAAATACAACAAATAGACCAAAAAGGTACTAGAAAGCTTCATACTGTACTCAAATTTATGAATATTTTGGACTTTTTTTTCTGCAGCCTAGTGATGAGCTATTTCTAAAGAATATCGGTATAACAAATTTCCAGTATACCGATATCGCTGAAAAAATATCGTTAAAACCTGGTATACTGGCCCGTAGCATGCGACTCGCGACTCTAGCAAATGCACAACTCGATGCTGTAAGCACTACAGGCACAACATTGACGGCAATGTGTGGGACTGAAGTCAATTATTGACTGACGGTATGACAGTTGAAACAATGTATAAGTTTAAATATTTTTGATATGAACATACCTCTATCATTAGTAACAAATATCAACAACAATAAACTATTTGACTCACCAAAATGCATATTATAATGTCTTTATAAAAGAAATTTCCCTCTGCATATTAGCCTCGCACACACAAGAAAAATATGAGAACGCAAACCTGTGCTGTCGGATATATCCGCAATCTCAGGGCAGGTTTATGACATACGCCCTCAACGGTAACTGACAGGAAAGGACATAGGCCGCAAATCTTTCCGTGGCGAGCGAGAGTCGGCAAGAATTGAGTTGCGACATGCGACATGTCTGTACATGTGACAGCGGTCCGCAATCGGTAAATTCCGCGTGAATAATCAAAGAAATATCTCTTTCGGAGGCAATTTATTGTGGAAGGAAAGTTATGAATTGGAAATGGATGTTGTTATTTTGTCGATATATGGAAGAATATATTGGAGAAAATCAGGATATCGGAAAAAGTCGATATAATGATATTTTTTCAATGGCAATACCGGGAATACCGACAAAATAAAATATCATAAAAAACGATATACCGAAATACCGACATACCCTATCTATTTCTTTCATCTGGTTCTAACTCCACCCCCCCCCATCCCCAACAAGCTATCAGGTTGTCAAAAGCAACTTTGTCAGAAAGTTATGCATACAATTTGCATACATTACCCCAGTGGTCTATTTCTACATTTAGCTTGATACTTTCAATTAAATACAATTATGATTAAATTATGTATCATGTGAAACTTAGCTTTATACCCAAATAATACATTCAGTGCAAAAAACAATTTAAAAAACGTGGGAAAATTATTCATGACCTGCTTGAAAAAGTATGTCACAGCTTTCAAGGAGAGTTATGGTATCACACATGGCATAATTCCATGATATACTGTCAACCTTTTTTTTGTGCTCGAAGTATTCCACTAATATTTATGATAGTAAGACCTCTACTCCTGCTTATCACGTCTTATCTCTTTGTGTACCATTCAGAAATTTTACGGCCATGGGAACAGACAAAAGATTACAATTATTTTGAAAAAGATATGAATTCTTCCCTACTGGTGGTAACATTTGTTCTGTTTATGACAAATGGATTGTCACTTTTTGTATAACCCTTTCTTATTAACAAAACATTCCAGAACAACTCCCACTTTGCCACTATTTCAGTCACTTCTTCATAATAATTCACTGTAATAGAAAAAAAATTTGGATATTAATTTTCAACAATGATTTACAAAGTCTTGTTATCTTTACAACTTTTCTTTTGTTATTACCTGACACATAAAATGTTTCCTTTGTTCCAATTAAACTTGGTGCCAAAAAAGTTCTGGAATGTGTTCGTGGTCACACCACATTTGCCTTTTATCTCCCACTTAGGGTATCTAATTTATGGCTGCAATTGCTGTAGTGTTTAGAGAAATGTATAGATATTTTAAATTTCCCACTCCTTTGCAGAACATTTTCAGACTAACAACTTCCTATTTTCCACTAATACAGGTGCTGGGCACAATAATATACTGTTCAGTAACAATTTATGGCAGATAAGTTATCAAAAATAGTATACAAATTCATATTTTATGGCCTTGTTTTGTTATTACATAATAAGTAAATTGTTCCCAGTGTTGCAATAAAATTTGCTGCCAAAAAGTTTTTCTCATGTGTTCTTTTGTCAGATGAAAGGTGCTTGTTTTCTTATTCTCAAAACCTGATTTATCATAGTAATGTGGCCGTGGTGTTCAGAGAATTCAGAGAAAAGGTGACAAAAAAAAGGAAATTCCATCCTTTTCATGTTTTACAATACAGCTTATAGCTTACAGCTTACAGCTTATATAGCATAATAGTCCACTGAGATTTTGATAATAATTTATCTACAACTATAAACACAACTTCAAACTTTTCCATAAAAAATAAGCGTCTATCAAAAGATGTTCAATAAGAAATTTTAATTATGTTCCCTTCCTTGAGAGGAAGCATTCTTCCTTTTTTCCATTAACCTGTTGGGGACTAAGAACAAGATATCTCGGGCTGTGGTCTATGGAGTATGCGTGTTATATCAAATCAAACCATCTCCAACAAGTTAATCAAATGAAACTTGGTGAAATCAAGCGATATAATAGTTCCACGTGTTCTACTTTGTATTTAGTTTGGACAAAATGTATGTTTCCATTCCAACAAACAATTATTGAAATGATTGAGTACAAAACATGATTGTGGAGTGCCGCTCATCTGAGACTTGCAATCTAAACTGCGTGATAACTTTGGGAAGATTCCTGATTTTGTTAGTCAATAACTCTTTACGAAACATTTGTTGATTTGCATAGATTCAAATCAATTGAAATATGATCTATAAAGTGTATTAAAAAATAATTACAAGAGACTTCCTAATCCCCTTAACCTGTTACTTCCAAGATTCTGAAAATCCCATAGAAATAAAACAGGACACATGAGGTTCCTATAGCCCACAGGTTAAAAATACAACACCTACAACCACTACACAGGTGAAGTGATTCATTTAAATGTTTTATGCCAAAAAACACAAGTATCATGACCCCAGGGCAATTTAAACAAAAATCTGATATTATTTCTACATTGACAGAAATATTTGGCCAATCTAGAGTTCATGTTACAAAACCTCACTGAAATATGTCTGGTGGTTGTTGTTGTATGGCAATCATTCATAATCGGCTATTGTAGCCCGTTCTTAACATTTTTTTTAAACAGGTGTGTTAAATATTGCAGTTTGATTTAATCAATTTTCTACCCAGTTTTTCTTTTAATTCTATTTTTTTTGGGGGGGGGGAGTATATAAAGTTACTTCACTTAATCTTCGCTTTTATTCCAAAATCAACTTTTCAGTCAGGTAGAAATTCCCTTTAAAGACGACAACTGCAATAGAATGTACATTGACAACGCAACATACCACAAGCAATCAACAATGACTAAGGAATGCCACTGGCATGATACCATCTCCCACCCCTGGACTCTAAATGAAGAATGGTGTCCACCCCAACTCACCTTGTCTTTGCTCTGTCTTGACCACTGTCTGATACTCTGAGTGTCTGGAAGCTAGACTAATCGACAGCCTAACATACCACATGCAATCAACAATGACTACAGCATGCCTCTGGCACAATGCCACACCCACCCCTGGACTCCAAAAGAAGACCGGTGTCAACCCCAACTCACCTTGCCTCTGCTCCGTCTTGACCATTGTCCGACACTCTGAGTGTAGTAGTGACATGTGGTCGGCCACCATCCTCTTCTGGCATTCCTCCAGTACCCTTTGGTAGGAGCTGGGATGAAGGAACTTGTGACTCCGTAGCTGCTCGTCTTGCAGTCTTTGAAGAACCTGCCGACAAAACCACAACATTCCATGCAGAAGTACAATTACCTTTTATGATTCTCAACATAATTCTCTCTATTGCATATGGTTGTCTATGAAAGAACGTTGGGGACGCACTCAGATTATTGCGATTCTCATAATGAGATTTGCTGACATGTTCATATCCGATATCTCATTTGTGCATGTTAAAAGGAGTGGTGTGTATAAACCTCTGCTGTTTTTCTGATTTTGCAATCGCAAGGTTTCACCATATTTTTTACATTTGAGATAAAGTCAGAGTTTCATTCATGTGCGTTGGCATGGAACCTTCTTCATAAGCAGGGCAGAGCTAGTGCAACCACACAAAAACAAAAAAAGGGTAACACAACCAGAAACAGATTGGTTGTATTAAATCACGTTCTGAATTGGCCCCAAAGTTAGCAATCCTACAAAATAGTCCAGGATGTTGATAACTAGTATCTGGTATCAGCAAATATTGGGTATATGCGGGTTCTCCGACTGAGTAAACATCTGTGATTGACAGCAAGATGACAAAAAGTAACCAAATCCACTCTTTATGCATATTTAGGGTCAGATGTAAGGGTAATTTTTGCAGGTTGTGTCATTGTATGATTCATTCTTCAGCAAGATAAGAAAGCGGAATTTGTAGGTATTGGTTTTTATGAATCTCTGCCAGTGGGAACCTATTATAATATCTACAGTAGGTTAATGACTAGACCGGCGAGTTGGCTATATTGGTACGGCATCTGCCTCTAGACTGGAAGTTTGAATCACAGAAAGGTCATACCAAAGACTATTATAGAAATGGTACCTACCACCTCTGGGGGTGTTTCATAAAGCTGTTCGTAAGTTACGAACGACTTTACGAACGACTGGAACATGTTCTTGGGTGGAAATCAGATTCTCATTCATTTACATACAGCACAAGAACGTATCACCAATCATGCGTAAAGTCATTCGTAACTTACAAACAGCTTTATGAAACATCCCCCAGGCCTGATAATCGGATACCTAGATGGGATAACGCATGGACTACCAGAGGACTAAACCCTCCCACATTAGTCAAACTGTCCTGTACAGCCATGTGGCCTACAGTTATGGAAACGGATACAGGCACCACCCGATGTTCCACTATAGGAGCGGGAAAGATTAAACTTAAAAGGCTAAACATCTCTTTTGCATGACTAAAAATTAACATTGTGTAAGTACACTGGCACATAAAAGAAAATATCATCTCGGAACCGTTAGCAAAGTATAGGAGCAACTGATGTAGGTTCTGATGAAGCGTCCTGGATAGGACGCGAAACGTTCTCGTCAGAATTCAAATGTAAGTCCAGTTGCCTTGATTTATATAATTATTTATTGTCATAGTATAGGAGCTAGAAACTCACTTTTAGTGGAATTATAGTGACCGTTAGACTCTGATTTAAATTTTTGTCTCATAAAGACAAATACACCCAGCAAAGAACATACATTAAACAGCCGTTTGTTTTGCTGATTTTTCAAATTCTAGATAATTACTCATCCCCAGATTTTACAGACATGTCCTTCATCAATAGCCTGAGGGCATGAGTGATCTTTTCCTGTTCTGCAGGGAGGGGTGCAAATGAGATTCCCTGCCTTTAACCCAACCAGATTTCATTTACCTTCTCCATGTATTGTGAACAATTGTGATTCTGTAGTAAGCTGGCCGACTCCTTCCTATAGTACGCACCGGTTTGCTCTAGACACTTGGTTTCAAACAGATCTTGATATAACTGGTGGGACAAAGAAATGAAATACTATAAGCACATGGTTAGAGGACAAATACTGGTTGATATAGGCTAATAGTGTTAGGGGAGATTATTTCTCATCATTTCAAAAAAATTTGATTGACGTTTGTGGTTAAGCGGTAAGTGCAGCAATAGTTTTGAGGTACATGTACAAGTATGTAAATTGTAAAAACATATATAACATATCTAACCAAGGTGTTTCAGTTTTTCCAACTTTTATGGTTGTACCACAAAGCTTAAAGCCGAAGTTTAGTTTTGGGATTTTTTTGTCATTTGAAAGCTTTATGCCCCAAAGTCATAACCCTGCAACAATAGATTCTGAATGTCTTTAGTTTTTTTTTAATTAGTTAATGAAAAATCTCGGAGGGGGGGGACCCCCGAGATTTTTCGCACTATATTTTATATTACTAGCCATCCAAAGGGTTAAAAAGCCTTTAAGGTTACATGTGTTATTACACTCATCTGAAAGAGCAGACTCTGCTCTTTCAGCATGCAGTATAGCTCATATTTACCTCTTCTCCTAACCTTTGGATGCTATAATTGCTAAAATATAATTCGAAAATCTCGGGGGTTCCCCCCCTGAGATTTCTTCAAAATTAATTAAAAAAAAAACTAAAGACAAAATGAAGGTATATGAGTTATACCTCACCTGAAAGAGGCAGAAGTCTGCTCTTTCAGATGAGGTATAACAACATGCAACCTTAAAGCCTTTTTAACCGCTTGGCGATGCCTATAATGTAACAATATAAGGCGGAAAACTTCTCGGGGTGATCCTCGAAATTCTTTAACTAAATAAAACTAGAAAACGTCAATGATGTTAGCGCATCAGCCGACGCTCTCGCAACATCATCATATCCGAAATTCATGTGGGACCAATCTTGATACTGGTTAAAAATTTAAAATTTGATTGTCCCGGAAGGAACATGAATAGTAAATAAGCAATCAAGTCAAACTATCAGACAATGATTGGAGAAGAGATTTATCTTTACAAAATGAATTACATTAATGGAAAGAAGCATAATTTGAAAACATTTTGTGATTTTATTTCGTGCATTGAATTTGCATAAATTAGCAGTATCAAGAATTTGAAAATTTTGTGTACAAGTTTAAGCTGCCCACTAGCCCTATCATATAATAAAAATCAGAATTGGATAATTGCCGTCAAAAATTGAGGAGAAGCGCAATTCTGGTTATTTTTGCGCCTAATAAATCTGCATAAATACCACTTATGAGAGTCAATGAGCAACAGTTTAAAAATTTCTGGATGAAGTTTTAATGTGCCATAACTCAGCCCTACAAATATTAAGCAATCACAATCGAAAATCGTGAGAAATGAAAGGAGCGAAGCTTTTTGGTGATTCCCCCGAAAAAATATTTGCCATAAATTGCATAATTCATTAATTTTACAATTTGCGTTATAATTGATTAATTCAGAATTCTGTTTAGATCGTTAGAACTGTCTGAAAGCCCCACCTAGCCCTTCAGATAAACAAACAGCAATGGCGAAAAATCGCGTCAAGAAAATGTGGGAGAAGAAGCAATTGTTATTTTTGCGTACAAATTTGCAAATTACCATAAATTAAATTAATGGAGTATAATTTCAAAACTTCTGTAGTAGAATGTTTTAATGTGCATAAACTCAGCCCTACCAAATAAGCAATCACAATCAAAATCACGGTGAGAAATCGAAGAGAATAGAAGCATTTTTGTGATTTCGAAACAATTGCATAAATTAATATATATAATGAATTTCACGATTCTGTGTAGAAGTTTTAAATCCCCACCTAGCCCTCATCATATGAAACAAATCAGAATCAAATCGGTTGAAAATGAGCAACAGAAGAAACATTTTCATAAGAACTAGTAGGACGGACTGCCATGGCATAAGCTCATCGAGCCCTTCAGGCCGGATGAGACTAAAAAAAACTAAAGACATTCAGAATATATTATTGCAGGGTTATGACTTTGGGGCATAAAGCTTTCAAATAACAAAAAATCCCCAAAACTAAACTTGGGCTTTAACGTTTACTGAAATCACTGACTACACCTTTTTGTGAAGCTTTACACTGTACTTTTTGGATATAAATATCATAACATAATAACAATGTGTTCCTCACTACAATTTATATTTGATAGTTTTAATTAGTGAGCTGTAAAGAACACACTAAACACAGTTTTGATTTGTAAAAGTTGCAATTTCATCACTAAAATTTACACAAACATGATTTCATAGATTTATTGCAAAATAGTTTTTCTACTAAAATTGTAATTCCCGAATATTGAGACAAAGTTATGTCTGAGGAATGAAATGGGGGATGGGTGGCATGGGCTTTACTTCTGAATTCAAGATACAAGATATTGTGGGTTTCTACACCAGGAAAAATCCCTTGTTAAAGACATCTACCATTTGAATTCTCAGGTCCTTTAAAGACTCATGGTTTGCGTAGAGGTTTAACATAAAGGACATGTGTACAGCTTAAATGGAGAAGGAGCTAGTAACTAACAGGCAGAAGTTAAGAAAAAAATTGAGTTCTTGCCAACCAATCAGATCACACTTGCACTGGTCTGGAGCTGACCATGCGTGACAGATGCACGCCACCTGACGTGTGATAGTCGCGCCATGGTAATGTATGCACTGTTTGAATTACTAAGCTCCTCCCCCTATAGCTGTTTTTGCAAGTCTGTTTCTTCCTAATCAAGACCTTGAGATTTAGGTTTTTCAATTCATAATATCTTGTTTTTGTTTGCAATTGGATGTGAGAGGGAGGGAGTGAAAAGACAAAAAGGATTGTCAGGCGTTGCAAAGTAAGAAGATACTTTGAGGGAATATCAAATGAGAGAGGGGCTGTGTGAGCATCTGCAGAAGGAAAAAATATACACAAAGGTGTCATAGCCGAATTGGTCTGACCGCCGTTTACGTCCAGGCACCCAGCCAAAGGGTGATTTCAAGTTTTGGATTAGTGTTATTGTTAGTGTTAGTAGACGTCAAGAGCCGTTAAACCGAACTCCAACACTGCAACTGGGATTAATGGCCACTATCGATTCTGTAATCGATAGCGTAACACGAGTGTTAACACGAGTGTGACGTCACATCCCTTGTTTGACAAACATGAAAACCGTGGAAAACCTGAAAAAAAGTTGTAATTTCTTTATGAAATTCAAACAATCGTACTACAAATGTAGCACTGTCGGAAAGGCACGTACTTCCCGCTTGATTTCATGTATTTGACTCATTTCATTATGTCTTTGTTTTTTCACAATCTAAAATATTGTAATTTTTCTTGCCGCTTACTGAGCGCCATTGTGCTGCCATACACATTACACGTAAAACTGCGCGACCCAGCTGGGTGAGCCGAGACAGAAATAACACTAACACTAACAACGAACTTGAAATGGTGATTTTCTTAATCCCTAGGGTCTAGTGTTAGTGAATGGGACAAACGCATGTAAATTGCTAACACCAACAACTCAGCTCGGTTCAGCAGACGATTTTTAACTCTATCTACAACACCAACTTCCGGAAGTGTGTCATAATTTTGGGGTCAACTCGCTAACACAGATCGATTTCAAGTTTCGGATTAACGCTCGTGTTATTGTTAAGATAACACTAACACGAACACTAATCCAAAACTTGAAATCACCCATTGTACGTAGTCTATGTAGTACAACCACGGAGTCCGTAGGCAGGCACACGTGCGGCTGACTTTTACTCGTAGCTTTCTCTGGCCCTTTTTTTCCTTTCCCAATTCCGTTACGTCCTTGGAAGGATGTCCTTGTCGTTCCTTTGCGTCCATGACAGAATAAGAAATTATAATAGATGGTTTACTTATCGCTGGTGTCATACCTTCAGCTGTTGTTTCTTCTTGTACTGCTCTACTTCTACTAATGAATTGACAACGCTGTGTAGGACTGCCTGTTGGGTGTCTTCACCTGCTCGATCCCTGTAAAAAAGATACATAATAAAACAAAACACATACTAAATGCTAAATTATATCATGTTTTTAAATGTATGGCTTCTACTTTCTCCAAAATCTAGTCATGGAAAATATAATTTACGACATTGTTTAACACTATTTTCAAATTAAAAAAAAAAATCTGTGTTGCATGCCCCTAAGTATTATCAACATCTCTAGTGTGGGATAAAAATAGAGCCTTAAAAGATTCTAAACTATCATTAAGGGTTTTTTACCCATTGCTCACAGGAACAGGGAAGGCACTGTGTAAATTACATGGAGATTCACAGAATCTTGTAGTCATTGAGTTAAAAAAAAGGGAAAATCTCTGAGTGCCCAGTGATACCATGCACCTTTTTCTACATAGATTGTAGTGTTAGAATAAGCCACCACGTGAACTTTTATAATTAAGGTGATATCTTTCATGGATGCATAATAGTGACAGCAAAATTTGTAAAAAATTGTATTAATTATGAAGCTCAAAATATTAATTTTCTACTCTTTTTTTAAATGGAATGTCTGCAATGTTAAACAATGTCTTTATAATCAATTTTTTGTAATTGTTGTCACATTCTTTGTCCGCATGCACATAGCGTCGACACGGGCATAGCCACTGTCTCAAAAATCTACTAACAACTGGACTACAAGGCTGTTAATAATTTTTTCTGTGATGCAAATAAATGAAGCAAATACAAAAGAAGTAATGTAGACTTCCTAATGAACACTCTGATGGTAATTTTCAACAGAACTCTCAGACTTTCAGATGAATTTTAAATCTTTCGTGTTTTTGTAATCCAAAAATTTTTTTCCCACGTCCTTATTATCACAACAGCTGCTGAGAAAATGGTGATAACAGAAGAATTGGCAAACACGAGGTAACATATCACCAATTCAAGAAAGAACAGGGAATTTCCCAAATTGTATTGTTTCCTACACCCTGCGCAAGGTAATGTTGAGTGGAAAATTGGAAAGAATCCACAACACGTTTACCCCCTATCAAGTAGTTACTAACACAGGTCCCTAAACATTATCACCGGAAGACAGGACTGTTTCGGTTAAAGTGACACAAATCATCTACACGCTGTAGGAATGTTGTTTTTTCAACCCCGTCCTAATCCTAGTTCTTTCGCTTTCTTTTCTTTTCTTTTAGGGGTGGGGGAGTTGTACATACAAAGACCAACTGACAGTGATGCACATGATGTTTCAGCTTTGGAAAGAAGTCAATTTTGTAGTGAGCCATAAATTTCTGAAGCATGATGCCCCCTATCAACACTAAAAGATTCCCTAGACAAAATTTTTATACAGTCTGTATCCAAACAAAAAAAAGCTTAATCCATGTTTCCAACTATTTTTATTATAAAGATATACAAGTATAAATATCCATAAAGAGCAACTTCACTTGCATCACATAGCTGAGTAAATTGCTCTTGAAGAGAACAATGTCAAATCACAGGTTTTTGCAAGTTTTGGTCAGTGGATGAAAGACTGAAGACACTGATGACTGGGTTCAGGTTTCCAAAGATGAGAGGTAATCTCATAGTTTGAGTAAGTTTTACCAAAACCTGCAAAATCGCAGTGTTCCTTCAAGAGCAATGTAATTAGTCATGTGTGACTCCAGTGATACAAGTGAAGTATCATTGGAATGGAAAAAAGTTGCTCTTCATGAATATTATAGTTATAAATTTCTATAATAAATGACCTCTGAAGGGTAACATGCTAAAAGAGGATTATCTGTTTTTATATGCATTGTACAACAGTTGCACCCATAAACTCACTTTTCTATCTCTCTTAATAACAGTTCCTGGAGATGTTTGTGTAAAGGCTTGATCATCTGCCTCTTCCAGATGTCCAGAGCCAACTGCAAAACACACGTACACAAAACAAGAGATGAGAGGAAACAAGGCATCATTACATATCACAGGCTTCCACACAAAAAAAAACTAGATCAATGTGACTGCTAAGCAGTCGATGGGTATGCCTCCACCACCCTTCCCAGTTCTGCGGCCCATGACTGTGCACTAAATTTTATTTATTTCATGGACATACTTTGTGACCTTTGATCTTGAAGTCGACATATTTATTCAAGCTCACAAAGCAATATATCATCTCTTTGTTTCACAAGGTAAATGCCTAGCAGGGTCTTTCTTGTGCCATGCAATTCACCTCATGAGTTCAAATTAGGATACTATGATTTTACTAAACTTGTTTGATGTTTAACTTCTACAAATTTCCATAAAAATTTCCTTACTTATCACTAAACTTCTCACCAAACCAAATCACCACTAGAAACTCTATATGCAGCCATACAGTTTGGCGTGCCCAATTTTACTGTACAAAATAAAATGACAAAGGAGTTTTAACATACTACTTGGAATTTCAACACACTACTCATAAATGAGCCCAGTACTCAAATGAAATCTCTACTTGTGAAGTTAAAAGTGTTTCAATAGTTCAGTTAACTTGAATACTCGAGTACTCGTGCCGAGCCGACTCCAGTGCCTACCTCTCCTATATCCATCAGCTGCTCCTCCTTCGTATCAGTGAAAGCTCCAAAATTCCGGTCGGCTTCACTCATCTTCTGCTTCCGAATATGCTGATTTAGATATCTGGAAAAGGAAGGGGGAGATTTCATTCAGAAAGTATCATAAAGAAAGGCATTCTTTTATTTATCCTAGATACAAATGGGGAAAGAAGTAACCTTTTCACAGAAATAATCAACATTCTTATCAAGAACTTGATCGGTATTCAATTTGAAATATAATCTTTCTGTGAATTATTTATGTGAATGCATCTATCAAGTTGCATACATTTATGAATTCAAAAATAGTATCCCTGATAACCCCTACCCAACCTCCTTTTACCTAATCAAATGTACATCCACAGGAATTGTATAAACTTAACTTGTACATTTCTTGTTTATTTGTTTGCTTGCTTGTTCTTCTCAGTATTTTTTTTTTTGCGGGGGGGGGGGGTTACAAAACTTTTCAAAAGCAAGGAATTTAATCGAGAATAACAGCAAATGACTTTTGTGGTAACCATACAAAAAATCAACAAAACAGTAAACTTGGTACTTTTTATACTTTATGTCTGGAAATGTAAGTGGTATGTGATTTTCTTGTTTCATCAGCCAAATCTACACAGATAATCTACAATACTCACGAGTAAAGTTGATCCATGTAACCAGCCCCTCGACTGTACTGCTGCCAAAATTTGTGATACAAGGATAAAAGTGACTCCCCTGCATCTTCAACTTCCTATGTGATGAATATCAAAAACATACATGTACATGTAAACCAACGACAATGAGGCAGAATATGTAATAGCATCATCAAAAATGTTGGTTGATATAAAAATTAAATGTCATGCAATTCTTGTTCAATTTTTTTCTATTTTTTTCACTATCAAATGATAAATACATGTGTCATGAGTGCTATTATGCTTAATTTGTTGTGGTGGTGGAATGGCTTCTATCTAATGAATGTTCAACAAACTAACGTTATTTATTCAATATAACTGGCTTAGCAGGATTTTACTGGAGTGCTTTGTAGTAGTGTTAAGTCTCTGTGTTATGACCACTGACATGACGGTCCGTAACATCCACAAATTTCCAAATTAGTCAGCCTCCTTTTTAAGTCATGCACACTGGTAACCTGTGATATGTTGACTTTGACACGGTAGGTGCCAATATTTCTTTGACATGATAGGCGAGGATGGTGTTGAAGTGGACCTGGAATTAGTGAATGGCAGGAATAAGTGGAGGGTAGTGACTCATTGGTGTTATTACCGTATATAAGAAACAGAGCAATTATATTATTATTGAAATCCCTTTCCCTTACCAAACACCAGACTTTTGTGGGGGCAAAAGAACAGAATTCTTACTAATTACTACATTTGGAAGTCGGGATACTACAATGTCTGTTTACAGAATGGTACTGACAGGGTTGGTGAATATGTTGTTATTCACAAACACACACATTACTTTAAAATTTGTGTTTAGTAATACCAGGGATGGAGTAGAGGCCGACCGTTCCGAGTCACAAGACCGCTGGAAAAATATTTTTCACATAGACTTTGTACATGTGACTCAGTCTGACGCCAAGGCCAAGGCCGGCAAAATCTGGCCTCACTCCATCCCGGAGTAATACATTGTGTAAAAAGGCTATAAATGCGAATAACATGGCTCCTAGACTCACTGTTCTTAGTGCTTCAACATGCTGTTCAAGGAACTGCTCAGTCTCGTTATACAGCCTCTCACTGTGAGGTTCTGGGAAGGCCACACATAGTGCATACACGTCACTGTATTGATGGGGGTTAAGGATTGAATCACTAATTACTGAGCAATTTCTAGAATGAAGAAAGGTCATTGACTTTCATCAGGCCTAATTTTCATGTTTCAATTTTCCATCCTTCAACAAAGTTATTGACTCCTGCCTCATATTTTGTATTACAATATTGCTATATGTTATTTCACAAAAATTGACATGTATCTTGCTCAGAACTTTATTAGTTTTACTGCCGAACTTTAGCGAGGTTGATTTTTTCCGCTCCACAAGTCTGTGAACAGAAGTTCTGTGTACGATGACATTTTAAATCCATGCAAAATTCACCAAACTCAGCTATCAGTGTGAAAAATTAATCACACAAAATATCCACTTGTACAGTACGGTTTAAATCTATCAGTACAAATGCATTGTTGGCTCTCAGACTGGTATACTGACATATTCAGTTTTGGTGATGGAATATGAGTTAAAGGATACGAGAAACGGTCATTCCATGTTCCCCTCTTTATGTGTGACAGCTGGATAACACTTTGAACAGTCTCCAGAAGCCGACCCCACGTCTCGTCGAAGTTCACTATCCTCGGTTTCAGCGACATGGTAACTCTGTATGAAGGAAGCAAGTAAACAAAGAAAGACTGTATTCATGATTTGAGCATCATAACAGTAAATACTTCAGGATCTTCAGACAAATCAGCTTGAAATTATCCCCAAATGCCCACTATTGACCGCCTTGTGCGAAGACTCAACATCGGACATGTACAATACACGTATCTACTATGCATGCTGTTTGTCACGCACACGCACCATACGCTCAGCATCAAAACAGTGCACACGTTGCCAGCTGCTCTGACACATTTCCAGTGATGCATCAGTGCTTGTTGTGCACTGCATGTGCTCACTTCATCAGCATTCAGGGAAGATGGCTGTCTGATGGCTGATATTGGCTAGCCAGCTCTAATTCCTCATCGTTGCAACTGGACTCCTGCGGAATAAAGCAAGTCTGTTGATGCATTATGTCAAAAAAAAATTGTAAAATTTTGGGATTGTTTAAACTTTTTTAGTGCATGTTTTGTAGAGATAGTGATTTTCCTTTTTAAAAAAAATTCTGTTTCAACTTGATCTAAAAATGGAAATTTCATATTTACAGTATATTGTCATAGAAAATGTACACAGCAAAAAAACATGAATTCCGTTTTGCAAAGGTGAATTCCATGAAGTTTTACATGAAAAGTACAGAACCAAAACAGATTTTCCGTTTCGATTTACTGGTCACTCTTTCTGCTACGACACACAGGAAAAAGCATCACATTTTTTTTTTTTTTCTGTCTAGACCTCTACCTGCCTGATATCGCATTTTTTGTTCAAGAAATTACATTTTAAGGGCAAAATAGGGCAATTTGTGGCCATGTTTCAATTTGATACTGTGTTAACAAATGGAAAGTGGATACATACAATTATACTTCATCACATCACAATGCAAAACATATTTCCTGTGACATGACATGATGTGGTCAAATCATTCGATCTTGGAACTACCTCTCATCTTTCATTTTTTTGATAACAGGAAAGTTAATTTTTCATGTTTTGCACCAGTTTTCACTACCTAAATTTGGATGGAAAATTAAGCATCAGTTGAAAATGGGGCGAAACTTCTACAGACTAGTTATTATAAGTACGAAAGAGACGAGATCGCCAGACTGTCATTGTCGTCGTCATTGCACTGAACACAGATGCAATGTACTAACACCGAAATACGTTAGTGGGACTGAGAAGCTCCAAAGAGTCGACGCCTACACTTATTTCGGATAAAAAGTAAAAACAATTCGATAATTACCCACAACAACCGATGATACAGAAAGTCCAAATACTACTCAATCTTCATAAGTACCAATAAATACAAATCTGACAAAAGTTCACGTTTTATTGCAGTTCCATTGACAAATGACGATTCATGGATTGTCGGAACTTCCACAGCACATTAGAATAAAACTTTTCCTACGTCAATATATTCGATTGCCGTAATCAAGAGATGGCGCTAGACGGGCTGGGACCACTGAACTAAAAGTGGCTGGGACTGGGACAGAGCGGGTTTTCTCAGAATGAGTTTTGAAACTTTACTGATATCATTCATCCGTATTTTTGTTTGTTTGTTTTTTGTTGTTGTTTTTTTACTGAGTTTATAATTATTATACATCTTCTAATAAGTTAAGTAAAGACAACAAATAAATTAATTCACCGGCCGGTGAATACCCGGGGAATACCCAGATAACTTGTAAAATACTTGGCCAATTAGCATGTTATGTCCGTAGAGTTGGATTATACCGTATATAAATTTATATAATCCAACTCTATGTTATGTCCTAAAAATGTAAGACCAGCAGCGGGGCAAGAATTTCCTCGTTTCCTCAAGGGGGGGGGGGATAAGGAGGTTCACTCCAAAGACCAATATTTTTTGTGTTTTGTTTTATTTTTCTGGGCCTGCAAGACTTGCTCAGCAGTATCACAGGACAAAGGGAACATGTTGCAAGCTTGCATGTGTCTAAACATGTTCATCAGACAGGTCGCATGCCCCCCCCAAAAAAAAAAAAATAAATAAAGAAGAGAAAAATCAAGGCGGTCAACATACACATGCTGTTCCAGATTCTTACAGATACCCCTTTAACTACTTTGTTTGGATCTTGTCCCCCTATCACGGGCATCTGGAAGGAAGCCAGTAAATTACCTCCACTGTTACAAGTTTTTGGAAGGAAAGCTACCCAAATTACTCTCTAAGACTGATTTGAAAACTACCCCTAATTAAAACTATTTTGTGAAAAAATGCTAATAAGACCCCATTTCAACTATTTAGGGGAGTTTTTTTTTTTGGAACTGGCCCTAAAATAAAAAAAATAAAATACCATATATTTTCTAAAATATACTATGTAAACGGTTTTGAGCAAAATAATTTGGCAAGGGTGTTCCCGGGGGGTGTTCCTGCATGCGCTGATTGACTAACTTCTGTGAGAAAATGTGATTGATCCGTCTATAGTCATGCATTAGGAGTGCAAAAAGTCACAAGGGTAAATTTTGGGGGTTTTTATGCAGCATTTTGACAAATTCTGTATTTGTTGTATGATTAAGTGCCTTTTACGTGTGATCATCTATCGTTTCACCCCGTTACAGCCTCCCCTGGCACTTTTTGCAGTATTTTTACGTTATAATGGAACGTGCAATTTAAAAATATCCAACCCTTGCCATGAATTTTGAAAATGATAAAATCCATTAAAATTAATTGAAAAAAAATTATTCAATGCGATATTTTTCAGCGCAAAAATGTATCTATAGCATGTTATACGCAAACATAAAGGAGGTTTGTAACCATGTGCGATGGTTGATGAAGCACACTTTATGAACAGAGGCAAAAAGTTAGCATAACCGTTATTTACTATCTAGTTTTGGCGTAATAAATGACTCCTGTGACTTATGTGAAAAGGGGACAATTTTGGCCGTTAATGCATGGCTCACATCATGCATGACCATGACGGATCAATCACATTGTTCACACAGAAGTTTAGTAAAATGAATATAACAATATTCTTAAACAAATTATTTGTTAAAAATCAATTTCGTTAAAAAGTTATGGTAGTTAAAAAAGGGGGGTTAGTTACTTTTTATGTTGTGTGTATTCCCCTTTTAGGGGAACACGCATGAGGTACAGCCTGGTTAACAACCTGAGGGGGGGGGGCTGTTATGCCTTATATATACCACACTACTGCAATCAGCTCGTTAGTCCCGGGGGTTCGCCCAGGGCGGTTCGTCATTCTGAAGGTTTGTTATTCAGAACACACAAATTTCGTTTAAGTTAAGTGGGGGTAAGTTATTCCGAAAATGAAATTGGTTCGTTTATCCCAGTATTTAGTGCATTATTCTGAAGGTTCGTTTCTTCAAAACGAAATAAATCTGAAAATCAAGTAAGATTCGTTTTCCGAAGATGAAATGAGGCACGTTAATCCGATAATGAAATGGTATAGGAACTATATCCTCCCTTGCCAAAAGCATTGCAACATACACTACAACGCATGCATTTTTAGTTGAAGGGGTCTTTCTAATGATCACGATGTCCTATAGTTAAGTTAACTGGGAAAATAAAGTTATTTGAAATTAATATTATTTCTCCTTTCTTCTCCAAAGCGGAGAGACTGCAGGCGCACCCACGGCAAGGGCTGACTTCTTGATAGAGGTGAGGTGTTAAATTCTATATTTCCCTTGAAACAGTTTGGATGGTTTGGAAAGACTTCCAACAAACAAAAAGTGCCGATATGTTATTCTGAAGAGGTCTCAGAAAAAAAAACACACCCAGCGAAGAAGTAAGCGCCTCCCAGAGGCGTAGGCTGGTTT